>OY982580.1:17823072-18131358 GCA_963859945.1 Euplagia quadripunctaria
GAATGTAACGAAATGTTAAGCTATCACATTTGTGTCCAGATGCCGCGGCACGTGTCGGCCCGCCTGGCGCGAGTCCGCTCCTTGAGTGCGACGGGGGGCGTGAGCGGAGCGGGGGGCGTGGGGTGCGCGGGGGGCGTGGGGTGCGCGGGGGTGGAGGGGGGCGGCGCGATGGAGGCGGCGGCGCAGCGGCGCCTGCACCGGCTGCTCGCCAAGATGGCGCAGCTGGAGCTGCAGCCGCACTCCTTCTACTTCATATAGGCCCCGGGCGAAGCGCGCGTGAGTACATAGCTGTAATTGATATCCCTCGCCCACTTTCAACTGCGCGAGGATTCGACGCACTCCAATTGGAAGTCGTCACTATTGGCAGATTGGCAGACTCCTCAGTACTTGTTGTGACTTCCAGTAATTGCTAGGGGAAAAAATGAACTACTCGTTCGAACAAATAAGTAGTATTTTTCATTCAAAACCGCATCTGTTACACGCGGTAAACATTATACTTAATGTTTTTCCAAAAAAAAAAAACAAAAATTACCAAAATCTATATTAACTTATAGGTAATTAAATGTGTAAAACATATTTAGTTGCATACAAATGTATAAAGGAACAGAAGTTACATTTTTATTTTTAACGCACGACCGGTAATAAAAAATACCTACATTATTAAAATCTTAAAAAGTATTGTACATGTTTCTCAAATTGAAATAGGTAACTCTTTCCTTTATTACACATTGCTACAAGTATGTGTAAAATATTACGTTAATGTGCCAAAATTTTACACTCCAGTTATATATTTAATTTTACTCTAATTGTAAGAAAATTATTTTAAAAATTGTTTCATTAATTTATAGAATATGCAACGAATACGAATTTTAGGTATTAAAAATACATTATCTTGACCCAAAAACATGACCTAGTCCATTTATAAAAATATTAAATATTATTAATATTAATATAAAAAAACATAACTTACGTTATATTAAATATATAACGACCAAATACTTAAACACTAAAAAAAATTAATTTAATCTAAAAAAAACCCAAAGCCAAATTTACTAACATATTAAATGTTAGTCAATTTACTTTAATATTATTTAAATAATAAGCTGTAAAATGAATACACTACGGCAAGAAATATCGTATGTATATAAGCTAAATGTTTTTATCACATTGTAGTACGTAAGATTCAAATACAATATTCCAACCACCTAACATAAAACAAAATAAATGCATTGCCTATTTAAACACCTAATTTATATTTTAGGATCTTTCTTTCTTAAGAAGCTCCTAAGGTGACTAAAATATAATGTACCTTAGTTCAAACTCAATACATCAGGCAGGTACTTAGAAAAAGATATATGAAGAAATATTATCGATAAACAGGAATTGCTTAACGGTCAGAAGATAGGCCTGTTTATTTCAACAAGTTTGATAGGTTTGTGAAAAATATACGGTCGTATAGAAATATGCCCATACATAATGTATGTACAGTCTAAAGATTTATGATGATTATACTAGACTGCTACGTATGTACTTATAATAATATTCCTGTTATACTCTCCAACTACGCTTGCCTTTGTCCAAATTTTTATGTAAACTGGCTTTGAACCTTCAACCATACGATTACAAGTCCTTAGTCATTACGCTTACACTTATATAACTATTTGTTTTGAAAGTAGTGTCAATGAGAACACGGACTGCCTAATAGTTGGTTACTGGCAACTATGAACAATACAGAGCTATTTACAAAAAAGTATTACGTACAGAAGTCTCACTCTCTGAAGACACTTATATAAATAACGACTCTCAGATCAACTGAATTAAGCGCAAATTATCTTGAAAGGAACATTTACATACAAATAGTGTTTTTTGTAGAGTGGACGTACTTTTTAGTCGGGCTGAAACCACAGAGTAGATAATAGTACTTACGTACATAAGTTTCATTCATTGAACAACCTTAGATAAGAAGTGACCTTCGGATCTACGCAGTAATGCACAACAACTCGAGTTTTCTGTACAGTGGACGTACTTTACTTTGTCGGGCTGCAACCACAGCATGGATAATATTACTTACGTACAGGACAAATAGCGACTCTGGCATCTAACAATTGAGTACAAATTAGCTCGAAAAGAATGAAATAAACAACCGTCGTTAGTTCGCATAAGCTATTTTGTATCAAGTCTCTACATGTTAGAGTTCTCTTTAGTTTGACTGCCAGCTGACGGGCACTAGTATGCTCAAGATATAAGGATGTCATTTATGACGAGGGTGTAGGTATCCTCCTCTCACAATGAAAGGAAAAAATAGCGTAATAGTCGTCCTTGCAAATCAAAAACTAGACACTTACCTAGTTTGTTTCGTTTAAAACAAGATTTAAATTAATTATTCATAATTAGTCAGCTGTAAGCCCAATTATTGGGCCAATATCACTCAATAGTTTGTCAACCTACCGTTCGTTTAATGTAATAGTTTCCTTGTACACTGTTTGCATTATATTATTATGTCGGTAGCTTCAATATCTCAGATGATTATTCAAAAACAATAACAAACTCGGGTTTTGCATATCTAGACGCTCCGTCCTGTACAGACGCTGTCCTGTACGGACGCTGTTCTGTACGGACGCTGTTCTGTACGGACGCTGTTCTGTATGGACGCTGTCCTGTACGGAGGCTTTCCTGTACGGACGCTGTCCTGTACGGACGCTGTCCTGTACGGACGATGTCCTGTACGGAAGCTGTCCTGCGCCTGTAGTTCTTTTGTCGCAGCTTCTTGTTGAAATGTCCGAAATCAGACAGGATTTCCTTATATTTATAATTAAAAATCTTGTTATTATTAATTAAAAATTTGTACTATTCTAACCTTTTCTCATTATCATGTGTTATAGCAAATTGGCTATGTAATTATGGCCTTTTATTGATACCGAAAATGCCGCTGAACCTTTTCGCTCCGAAACTGTACAAAGTTAACCTGTAAGGCTCATTCTCATTATTTAATAGAATCTAGAAAAGCAATAGTTGATAATATATTAACTATTTATTATTTGGGTTATTTAACACAATATCGGATTATTGTAATAAAGTTAGTGTAGTAAAAAGTTGTAAATATTAGTCTTGAAAAACCGCAGTATAATGTGTAGTATGTACAGATAGGGTATGTCCATATAACTAATAAAAATATCGAAGTTTATGCAATGTCAGAAAAGTATTTAATGTTAACTTACTTATAAATATAATCACTGTTCAATATAAACAATGTATGTGCTGTTTTGTTTAGGCCTGCATCGCGTTATTAAGGAAAAACGGAAAAAGGAAAAAACACTTTATAAATATAACTAAATCAAAGATGTTCTCGCGTGGGCGCGTTTCATTTTCGACCACATTCCTAAAGGTGATTTTTTGGATTACAAACATTAACAGAAGCAAATTATCATTGCAAAGTAAAAATTAAGAAGTGTAGGATAGTTAGTTACGAAAAGAAAAAATAAAAATCAAATACGAAGAAAAAAATAGGATAACTTATATGTATAACTAGTACTTAAGAAAGACTATAATACAGACCAGGTTGACATATATCAAGATAAAGCCAAAGGGGCGGGAACCAAGACTCAAAAAAACATTTTACCGTGAATCTATGAACCTTTGTTAATGACTATGACAATGAAGTTCATTGATACATAAATAATTCGGATCAGACATTGGTTGCACTTTTGATTCATCTGTAAGAAGACAATAGCAATTTGTGTTTTATACCTGGCTATTTTAACTGCTAACCTTTCCTGTCTCTGGTTATTAGCATTACGTACACAGTAATACATTTAGCACAATATTCTAATAATTCTAGTCAAATAGACTACAAACGTGTACATTAGAAAGAAGGTTATTCAAGTATTTAAATTATTAGGGTGTAAATATTTTATTCAATAATCTTTAAGTTGTATATAACTGAAGAACCTCCTCAGGGATGTCCTCCGCTACTACTATTAAATAACATACATACATATAGGTGAACTATTTATAATTTGGGGTATTGAACACAAAATCGGAAAGTTAGTGTACTAATAAAATGTAAATATCAGTTTTGAGAAAATGCATAGTAGACACTCTAAAAATCAGTAGTATGTACAGTTAGGTATCGATATAATAACTAATAAAAATATTTAAAATTAACTTTCTTGTATATATAATTACTAAATATTAACAAAATAAAATCGGTATTCTCTCGTTTTCCATAAATTCATTTGCACTAATATTGTTTGCCATAATCATCCCCGATCATAATATTTATTTGCACTATTATCATTTATACTAATAACGTTTACGTTAACAACTCAACAGTGATAACTTTTATTTGACATAAAATGACTTTCTATAACAACATATATCATAATAATTAGTTTCCATAAGTAACACATCTCATAATCGACTCTTGACATAATCAAAATTTGATATAATTATGAAAATAATATATAATATTGTTAGGTCGAAATTAATTATCGTTAACACCCCGACTCAGTGCAATCCGACTCGGATAGGTAAGGTTAGAAGACTAAGGCGGGAGCGAAGCGAAACGGAGCTCCCGCCTTAGTTTTCGTGGTTTTTTTATTTTTGACCACCCAGAAGTAGGAGCCCCGCGAAGCGGGGCTCCGTCGAGCTTAGTTAGTAGACGCCGACGAATTATCTTTATTTATATTATGGTGAATAAAAGTTATGGAAAATGGCATTATTGAAAACGAAAATTATAGCAAATACATTTATGGATTTAAATTATTATGACACTTGATCGATTATGACCAATGGAATTAGTGAAAGTCATTTTATGTCATTTCAGGATTATGGCAACTGAAGCGTTATTTCTAATGAAATTATGGCAAATACCAGTATGGCATATGAAATTATGGCATTTTAAATTATGGCAAACATTAGTAAACCAATAAAATCATCATCGCAAAGCTGTCAAAGTAAATTAAAGGTAGGATAATAGGTAGATAGGTAAATAAAAAAAAAGATCAAATCCAAAAAAAATTAGATGACTGATGACTTTATTACTAAGACTATATATACAGACCAGGTTGATACACATTCAAAGGCGCAAACCAAGGCGCATAAAAAAAAAAGCATTTTAACGTAAATCTCTATGACCCTATGTTAATGACGATGATAACGGAGTTCATTGATACATAAATAATTTAGATCAGACATTGCTTGCAATTCATTTGCAATTTGTGTTTTTCTACCTGGCTATTTTTTCTACCGATTGCGTTGTAAACCAGTAGGTAGTTAAAGGTTAATGTAAATGCACAATTTCGTAAGTGTTGCCTTGTGACCCACGTGAAAAATTATTGACAAACTTGTACAAAACTAAACGATTGAAGGTTACTCCGTGTTTTTTAATCTTGCTGGTTTAACTGCTAACCTTTCCTTTCTCTAGTTATTAGCATTACGTACACAGTCATAAATTTGGCATCTTACGTAATGCTAATAACCAGTACGTACATTAAGAAGTACGTATAGTACACATAGTATCCAAATTATTATTAGCGTGTGTATATTTTATTCAATAATCTGAATTTTTATATTGTATATAACTGATGAAAAAACAGTTCTGCTCATAATGCTGATAGATATAAAATTATTACTAAATTGTACATTTAAAAGAAGGACGAAGAAAGTATTCCAATTACAATTATTAGAGTGTATATATTTTATTCAATAATCTATATCTTTAAGTTGTATATAACTATAACTGGTGACAAAAAAGTTCTGCTCGTAATGCTGATAGATATAAATTATTAGTGCGAGTGCCCGCCGATATTAATACACTCCTGAAACTTTTTCTGTGGCTTCATTATGTCGAGTCTACCACACCCAGCAAATATTGAAACTGGATGTGGGCGCGTTTTCACTATAATTAATTTCAAACATGTAAATTTGGTTTGGCCCAAAAAATGTATACATACAGTTGTTTTAATGAAAGATTAGACGATTATAAGGTTGTCGGACAAAAATGTTGGAACGTTAAGGGTGTCTACCAACGTAGTTATGAAAAATTTTCGACTTGAAAGAATTTAATAATACACATCATAAACTTTCAGAATAAATTTATAAAATATTTAGAATAATGCTATTGTATTGTCCGACAACTAAAAGTTTTCCATTTTCTAGTCCGACGCCTGGAAATTGTCGGTTTCACAATGAAAAAAAAGTGAAAGTGAAAACGCCCTCACATCCAGTTTCCATATTTGCTGGGTGTGGTAGACTTGACATAATGAAGCCGCAGCCAAAGTTTCAGGAGTGTATTAATAAAATATACTTTCTGTCGTTGGGCACTCGCACTATATAGTAAATGCATGGTCCTTGTATTTTATTGATCGTGTTTTAGAGTTAGTAAATGAAAATCGTTCGTCAAAAGTAACAGTTAAGTTAATAAAATATTAATAGAAAAGATGTAAATAATTAATGACAATAGATTTACAATTTTTAACAAAAAATAGTCAAATTTAAAAAAGTCCACCCCGATCCCTACCCGACGTAAAGCTGCCCATAACACAGGCCGCATTTCCCCGCTGTACGGCAATGGGCAACCTTTGCGCCAAGTAAGACCCGGCGCGACTAAGATGAAGAATTATTACGTTTATGTACCTATTATTAATCGCATTTAAGAGTAATATAGCTGACAAATACATTTTCGGGATATTTTTTACTTGCTTGCTTCTATTAGTTCTGGCATTATAACGTAAATAAAACTACTTAATACTACGCCGAAGCAATGCTCTATGATTTTTATATTTTGTTGTAATAATTATGTTACAGTCAACGTTCATAAATCCAGTAGCAACTCAACATTCAACTGCAGGGTTGTACGTCCATATCAGTGTGTCATGTTTTAACTATGACAAAACGTCACATAGTATAGCTACGGGAGGGTGATGTTATACATAACATTTTCTAACTACAGTTAGGCATCTAACATGTTCAACATTATGTAGACAAAATGACAAAGACAACAAGCCTGGTTTTTTTAATGATGGGCTTGAAAATCCTCACGGTTGTCTTCCGCTACTACTAGTAAATAACAAGCAGTTGATAATAATATACATATAAGTGAACTATTTATTATTTGAATTATTGAACACATAATCGGGAAGTTAGTGTAGTAATAAAATGTAAATATCAGTTATGAGAAAATGCATAGAAGAAACTCTTAAAATCAGTAGCATGTACAGTTAGGTATCGATATAATAACTAACAAAAATATTTAAAATTAACTTTCTTGTATATATAATTACTAAATATTAACAGAAGAAAATCATCACAAAGCTGTCAAAGTAAATTAAAAGTGTAGGGATAGGTAGTTAAGTAAAGAAAAACAAAGAAAAACCCAAAAAAATTAATCTGATAATTTATTCACTATTACTTATTTGGGTTATTGAACACAAAATCGGATGTTTCGAATAAAGTTAGTGTAGTAATTAAATGTAAATATCAGTTTTGAGAAAATGCATAGTAGACACTCTAAAAATCAGTAGTATGTACAGTTAGGTATCGATATAATAACTAATATTAAATAAATATTGAAATTGATTCTTTAATGCCCTGTCAGAAAAAATATTTAAAATTAACTTCCTTTTAATAATCACACAACATAAACAGAAGAAAATCATCATCGCAAAGCTGTCAAAGTAAATTAAAAGTGTAGGATAGGTAGTTAAGTAAAGAAAAACAGAGATAAAATCCAAAAAAAATAATTAAATAACTCATACACTAGTACTTGAGAACGACTATAGACTAGGTTGACAGTCAAGACAAAGCCAAAGGCGGAAAGCAAGATGCAAACACTAACGTGAATCCCTGTAAACCTATGTTAATGGCGATGATAATGGAGTTCATTGATACATAAATAATTCAGTTCATATATTGGTTGCACTTTCATTTCAATTTGTGTTTTTCTACCTGGCTATTTTCTCACTGCCGATTGCGTTGTAAACCAGTTATTAAAAGTTTATGTAAAAGCTCAATTTCGTAAGTGTTGCCTTGTGACCCACGTGAAAAATTATTTCATTTTACAAACTTGTAGACAACTAAGCGATTGAATAATACTCCCTGTTTTTTTAACTTACTGGTTTACCTGCTAACCTTTCCTGCCTCTGGTTATTAGCATTACGTACACAGTCATACATCTAGCACAAAATTCTACATCAAATAGACTATATAAGTATTCAAATTATTAGCGTATATATATTTTATTCAATAATCTATATCTTTAAGTTGTATATAACTGACGACGAAACGTGATTCCTTCAAATGCTGATAGATGTAAAATTATAGTAAATGCATGGTCCTTGTAAATATTGACCGTGTTTTAGAGTTAGAGAGTTAGAATTAGATAGATAGTTAGAGAGTTAGAGTTAGAGAGTTAGCAGGGAGTTAGTTAGTAATTGATAATAGTGCGTAAAAAATTACAGTTAAGCTTAAGACATAACCGGAAATCATGTAGAATTATTACCTTATGAGATAAGATGTAAATAATTGATACGTTTATGTAGGTCCCTAATTAGTAATCGCATTTAAGAGTAATATCGTAAATACATTTTTTGTTCGCGGGATAGATTTTCTCTGCTATACCTGGCTGTAGCCTACCCTCTAACTCTACTCACGTGTATATTTCGGGGATGCCCGTCTAGTTCCGAACCCGACTGGGGCCCTTTATCAAGGGTGAAGCATCCTGCCGCAGTTGCATCCTCGTAATTCCTCCTCCTCCTAATTAATATGAATACCACTCACGAAAGTTTTGATATCACGAATGATGTTACAGTGTGTTCTTATCAGTGTGTGTCATGTTTTAACGAAGACAAATAGACGTCAGACAGAAAATATAACAAGTGACTTGTAAAAAAAAACATTTTGAAAAAGAGTGTCCTTGGAGTTTCTTGCCTGTTCTTCTCCATAGGTTTTGTAGGGGACGCCCACGAGGGTACCTAGCAAAAAAAAATCTATAAAACAATAAATGGCATTACAACGCATGCCGGGTGCAGGTATTTGCTTTATAAGAATATCTACTATTGCCTAGTGCCTACAAATAGCACAGATAGTCAACAAAAGCAAAAATTGATTATTGGATATTATTAGTTGTGGTAGTAAAATAATTTTACTGCCACAACTGTAATTGCTAAGGCGTCGGACTTGCGATCAAGTGGTTGCGGGTTCGAACCCCACCCAGTGCACTACCGTCGCGAACCCACTCCTCACACAAGCGTTAAGCTTAGCTGGAGGGGTTAACGATATTACTAGTAATGTGTGACCCACGTTACTAGTAACCTTTAAAAAAAAATGTGTTTTTGAACTAAACATTTGTGCATTTTAATACCCATCGTTACCTTTCTTCAAAAGTATAATATACCTAGTAATATCGGAGTTCTGGCGCAAGTGAGCTTCGTGCATCTTAGTTGATGATGAAAAGATGATGATGACGAGGGGCAATGAAAAGAATTGGTAATACAAAGGCGACCACATAATATGCGCCTAAGGCCAGAACCAAGAAATGACCATAATTTACATTTTTTTTAATGAAATCCGCATCTTCATTTTTTTCATGTCTATTCATCATAAAAAGGAATATATAATATGATACTCTAGACTACTAAGTTGTACATTCAAATAAAGAAATCACACTGACCAAGTATTAATGTGTAAATAATAGTTAAACGAAATAATTATATATCATACATCTTTAAGTTGTATAAAACTTGTCACGAACATGAAATTAGCCCTAGATAAGAAAGACAATATGCCGCTCTTGTATATATATTGAACGTGTTTAAGAATTAGTTATAAGTAGAAATAATTTTAAATAAATATCTACTCAACTCAAAATTAACGCCAATAAGTTAACACATTTACGTTGCAATTGCTACAACGATTACTTCGTTATACATACCATTTCGAAGACATACCTACAGCTATTCAAATAATTAGATATTTATTAATTGCGATAGACTATCATGCAATAAGTGAGTTCATACGAAGTTTCAAACTTTCCCGTTCCATGACATAATTATGTATACATATATACGGGAATTAACGCGATCACGAAATAGGTTTTACATTCCTTTGAATTGCCTGACGTTACGACCAGATTGCACTGGCCGTGGTGACAGGCTGACTCAAGTATGTAATACCCATTTCGTGATCGCGTTAATTCCCGTATAAATACATAATTATATGAGTTCATACGCTCATCGTCCATTCTGCTGTTATGAGAAACGGTGGTGATACCTGAAAATTTAAACAATCATAACTTTTAAACGGATATTGTAACTGAATGCTAGACTTATGGCCCTTCCGTGATTTAAGAAAATATCGTATTGCCAGATGAATCAGAAGATGTATATCCGCGAAAAAACAAAGTTTAAAAAAAAACAAGGATACTTCCTATTAAAAAAATTACAAATTTACGTGTCGCATTTGTCTATCCCACGTTAATAGGGATCATATTTGTTTTCTCTGTGAGCTTCGAAATGTAGGAATTTCTAATAGAAAAACGGATCCAGGGTCACTATTGTACTCAAACAGAACTATCATCATATTATGCACAGGGCCAAAGAAGCAGCCGTTTTAGCAGAACCAATGAATAAATATAGAATGCAATTTTCAAGGACAAAAACCTTATATAAGGTTCGATTTGTTGTGAAATATTCTTGATATTTTGCTGTATTTAGGTATTCATTTATTGTTAATCATTCAATAAAACAAAACATTACATTCTTCATCGTTTAACTGTCTTGCTGCTCATTTAAATATATCCTGTAAGTGAAAGTTTCAACTTTAACCCTGTTCACTCCTGCTACAATCATAAAAGCAATCCGCAGGGAGGCGACGCAGCCAATAAGCTCACAATACTCAAGCAGGACCTTACCGTCCTTTTCTTATGTCATTTTAAGAACTTTCAAGTCACTCGGCACTTTGCTACTGACCAATAAACGTGTCATAAAGAGTCAACACAGTCTTTTAATTTTCAATTTGACTAACCGGGATTCAAGAAATCCACATCCTTAACAAACCCAATTATAATACCAGTAGAACGCACAGGCATACAGGTTTCATATTAGATTTTTTCCTTTACAGTTAAAACAAGTAATTTCTTTTGTTAGAGCTATATTAGCTTTACCAACCTCATTTTATTTATTAGAAATAATAATATAATTTAAATATATTATTATAGGTATAACATTAGTAAGTTATCATAATAAATATAACCAAACCAAATAATTAACCATTATTACTATTAGCCAGAGCGGCGTGTCCTCCACGCGAACCCATAAATTCATCTCAAATACCTACGAAAATCAAAGAGATTCTAAGATCCTATAGATAACCAACCAATTATTGCTGTTTATCCCATATTTTTGACGTGACAACGTCTTATAAATTGGTTTGCTGGGTGACACTTCAAGAAACTGCGTTACGCTCCGCTCACGTTATGCGCTCACAATGAGAGCGAGTGAGAGGCACGCGTCCCTTCCACTCGGGCATGGTTATTATTTTACCACTCAAAGTCGTTGTCACGTAAAACTTTCGCCCGTATACCGACTTTACAGGCAACCAATTTTTTTACAATAAAATATCACTTATAGCCATTAAGTTTTATTTAATATCATCTTATTTCCCTAAATAGTAACGATTAGACATATGTAAATTTTATGAAAATTCGTACATTTGAAATACATAGATTAATAAGTTGTACATGTCCAAGTATTAAATCTTATAAGTGTTCAAACTATTAGATTTTTAATATATATTAGTAAGAAAAATACAAACTTACTTATGAAAATAGCAACCAAATAGTACATTATTAGAACAGAAAGGTATACAAAGGTTAGCAAAATGCGATAATGTATTAAGTGTCATTACGATTATGTACATACTTATTATTAATCGTATTTAGAATAAATAGTAGTTAGGCATTGTAAAATATTGAGCCATAGATTATTATGCCAAAAATTAGAGCCAAAAAACTGTTGTAGTAAAATAATCACGCTTTTTGTCCTCAAAGGGATAGACGAGAGGTATATGAAATGAATATTTGGCCAACATATAGTAGATGCTATATAATAAGGCGAGATAGTCCAAATAGAGGAATAAATAGGACACTACTCCAAACTTCGGAATTGCAACTGCAGCAAATTTTTTGGTTGATCAAATGGATATCAAATACTTGAGTATTTTTTCAGACGATAACATTGATGTTATCGTCTTGTATTGTTATGAGTAAACATGATTGAGGCAGAAAACAATGTGATTCTTGCTATTCTTCCAAATAAAACTAGCTCTCACCTTGTAAACCAAATTATTGGAAAGTCACTTGTCATTAAATTTTATTCATGAAAAAAAAACAAGGGAAATAGTAATTTCAACCGATCCGGCTGTTGTCTGACCCGGCCTTTAATTTATGCTTATTGACATAATTAAAATGAACATAATAACATAACAAGTTTATTTAAAGTTGTTACTTATTTCAAAGCTGGTGCTGAATTTGTAATGGCAATGATATTTTTATTATAATCTAATCTATGGTACCCTCTCTACGATTCGGTAAAAAAAAACCGTTTTGAATCTCAGAATACTGTTGACTAAAATAGTATTCCTCAATCATTTTTGAACATTATAAATGAAAAAATAATCAAAAAATTAGGAAAACTAAAAGTTAGAAAAGATATCAATTAAGAAACATAACCTTAGTATGATAATAGAGATAGCTAGAGATATATATAAGTAGATGGGTAAGTTGCACATTACAGAAAATCGATCGAGAATGCTCTATAATATTAATATATAAGTACACACGTGTCCGATCACTGTACATTTGAAAGATCGTGGTTTAATATTAAGTTAGTTGTTACGCATCGAGCACATAACCCAAAAGAAAAATTTCCCGCACCAAATTTTTTATTTATAGCAGAGGTAAATTTGACCCATCTTATTAGAGGCCTATCGCTATCATCTTCCACCACAACGTCATTAATTATCGCTTCTAAACAAACGATTAAATGAGTGACCTAATTCCGAATACCACCAGAGTCACGCAACCAGTGGTCTCTCACACACTTCTTTGATATTGAATAGGTCTTCATCGGGCCTGCTTTTAAGATAAATTTGTCAAATTTAAAATAATACTAATCTCATCCCCACTCACTGCTGTGATATCTACCTGTACAATAGCGACACACGAATACATCGCGCATGACATTTGGGGGATAACAAGGAAAGTCAAATTTAGAGGTGTTAAAAATATAATAAATGCATCCAATCCAGGAGCAAAGAGGAAGACAAAAGAGGGAGAATAGAAAAAATAGCTTGTAGAAAGCGAAAGACATCATAGATTCAAACGTTACAGGTTAAATTTATTTTCAAAACTGCCCAAACGCACGGGCGTCATAGTAAACCATTAAGCATATTATTGTTACCCCCATTTTTGACGATAAGGGGACACATTTGTAAGGTAGTCTTTCCATACTTTGAGCGTCCAGGGAAGAAAGTTTCTTTCGTACCTGTCGACACACGAACAGCTCCCATGTTTCGATTAATAATTCGAACATCTTAACCACTCAAGAGGTATTTTTTAGTTATGAATTATTCAAACAATATTCGCCTTACGACTCCTGCAGGGAAATAAACAACTTCTCTTTGACAGCTATGTACTCGACACTACTCGATAATTTTATCGTAATTAGAACAGTAAGTTGTACATTTTGAAAGAATAAAATCTGTACCAAAACTAGTAGCGTAACTGTAGGTATTATTATATAAAAAAAAATACCCGCTATAATATTCGTTCAATAGTGTGAATAAAAACCCACTAAAATTATTCGTAGAGTATTTAAATCGGTAAGTTGTACTTATATAACAGAGAAGCGAGAAATTCAAAAAGGAAATAAGATAATTGTACATAAGTATATGTATATCGAAACATCTCCCGCAGATATTAGACCCATTATTTGTATAAAATAAAACAATACCTATTAGTAATATTTAGTAAGTATGACATATACTCGTGTTATTAAAATTAAAAATACAACATAAGCTATTAGAATACGAAAACGCACAGATATAAATTACATTTCTAGGATATAAATAATAGTAATTTAATTAAATATTCATAATAGTTATAAATATTAACATAAGTTTAGTGCACCCATTATTGTATTAGGATTATAATTAAAAAAAATAAAACAATGGCTGTTGGAACACAACAAAACGCACAGACTTAAATTATATATTGCTACGTATGTATAAGCATCATAATCAGGTATATATGTATATAAATAGAATATCTATGTAAATACGTGCATATGTCATCTGTCCTATACACTAATCCATTGCATCTGCCCTTAGGATCACTTGTATTATATAAAATGTTGGACATTGTTAACTATAGTATGTAATAAACAGTATTGTAGTATGTCGTATGTTGCGTAATAATATACCAATATATTTTCATGAATAATAATCTAGAGTATATATTACCCATACTTTTATTATAGGAAAGTAATGATAGCATATAAAGAAGTACTAGTTGTACTTTGTACATAATTGGATCGAACACAAGCGAAGAGTTGGTTATTAAATATTAAGACGTGACACACGACCCTGTATATACAGGTTGTATTTGAAAAAGGAACACTTACTTAAATCACTGAAAGGGCATGACTCTAGCATGCGGTTACAATAAGTTTTTTTTAAACTATCCGATTACAAGTTATGACCGTATGAAGTTCCAGATATTTGTACTTTCGTTTCTCATAAAAGCAGGTGGAACGTGTAAAGTTAAAGATTTTAAATTGTACATATTTTTTTTTATCTTGGAACTATTCACTCAGTTATTGAGAAGATCCATAAAAAATATTAAAAAAAAAAATTATGAGGTTAGTTTTTATGGATTTTCTTAGTAACGAAATGAAAAATTCCAAAATTAAAAAATACGTACCTACGATTTCAAATCTTTAACATTACTCATTGCACCTTACCATACTTTTATGAACAACGCCAAAATATCTGGCAAGTCTAACGGTTGTAACTTGTGAACGAACGGTTTTTTTTTCAAAATTCTTATTGTGCTAGAGTCATGTCCTTTCAGTGATGTAAGTTACCTTTTTCAGATACACCCTGTAAATTGGATGTATTTTAAGCTTATTTAAAAGGTATATTTATTGTGGTTAGAGCGGCTCGATAGCAAAGGTATGTAATGTACTACTTACATACGTGATTGCATAAATTCCCGCCAACAAATTATCATGGAACGCCAAAGTTTATCTATATTTTTCATCCTAGTGAAGGTATGTGGGGTCCTCCATTTCTCTTTTCATTCTGGTTTATAAATCGTTTCTGCCTAGGTAGGCAGAATATTACAAAACTCTTTCTCCATTTAACAATGAAATGACATAAAAGAGTATTAGGCTTTTATCTATGAAGATATTCTTGAGGCAGTTCTGATGACTCGTTCATAGCGGTCCATTAATGGGACTAATCCAACAATATGCCCATCGCTGTCACTTCTGTTTATCAGGATCAACAATAGTGAGCCACGATAAGGTCACAGACATTCGGATAGTCCCAACTGCTAATATAATATAATCAGAAGTATGTCTATTAGGACCCACGAGAACATCACAGACATTAGGATAGTCCCAACTACTAATATAATCAGAAGTATGTCTATTAGGACCCACATGAACACCACAGACGTTCGGATAGTCCCAACTGCTAATATAATATAATCAGAAGTATGTCTATTAGATTGGAGCGGTCTTGGACAGAGGTCCATGTATTGGAGAGCCAATAGATACTCAAATAAATGTATTTAGTGATGGACTATCACTAAATACATTTTTTTGAGTATTTCAAACGAGTATTTCAGTCGAATAGTATCAAAAAGAGTGTATTATCGATAAAAAAAGATTGCTGATTTTGTTTCTATCATACTGATCAAATAAAATCTTATCTACTATCATTGTACAGACATTTAAGCTTTTTAATGTCCGTACTGGACTTTACTTCATAGCTACATGCCAGTAGTAGAGTAGTAGTAGCTAGGTTACCGATGCCTTAAAAGCTCATCTTTATTTATAAAAGCGAAAGAATACTCACATTGCTTAAAAACATTTACAACCACCAAATTACTTGCAGGTTGCCAACTTTATCTCCCTATCAGACCAAATAAAACTGATGCACGTGACAATAAACAGATTTCCAAAGAACTTAAAAAAATGTATATCCAAGTATATAACATAATATAAATATACCGCTATACGCACTGGCCGGTGCTTATACACGGCACGATAGCAAAACACCAATGTCGAAACCTAAACATAAACAGATGTGCAAAAATGCAGTATAGCATAATAGCGGCCCTAAATCGTAAGACTTGGAGCCCTTGAACCTTTCATAAAATAGTTATTAATGACACTGTATAGTAAACTGTATATTATGAACTAAAAGAATGTGATTATTACTAGTAAAACAAACATTTGAATTTATTAGCTTGTAAGTGTATCCTGAGACAGTTTAAAAGTTATCAAGTTAACGTTTCTCATCTTATTCCTAAACGTTGCTGACAAAACATATTATAAAAATAAACTAATTACAGAGAATTCTAAATAAGATAAGCATGTGGTACATGGTGGTGGACTGGTGGATACATGTACATAACGGCTACACAAGTTGTCCTGTCCTTCCGCATCACTGAAGCGGCGCCAGCGTGTTCCTTTATGCTGGTGCCTAGTGCGGTAGTTACAAGTGACTTTTATTTTTCAACCAACTTAAGAAACTACATAATATACGACCATCCTGGTGATCAGCGGTTATTGCTGCTTATAAGCTCTCGCACCAAATACTGTGTTGTTTTGACAAAATTTTGACAAGCGTAGATGAGATTCTCTACATCTATACTGACATGGCGCCACAGTTTACTTTACGTAAAAGTAGGATCCACGCTTAAATGATTTTTTATACGTATGTATACGTTTTCGGGCCATAATATAACATGGGCTAAAAACTATTGCAATCTAGTTAATCATTCTTAACAAATTAAAGCTTTGAAGCATACCAAAAATAATTTAGTATAATAAAAATGCTAATTTGCTGTGGTACCAGTTTCTAAAGTAACTAATATAAAATAAGTCACTGGTTCTTCAGTAGATAGTAATATAGATTTAAGTTATTTAAAAATAATATTTAGTGAGCCGAGATGTTGAGCGTTACGAATACATTTTATAAATAAAATATAAAGACAAAGTAAAAATAAATCTATCTTTAGTTGTATTTTCTTTTTATTTAGAAAACGATTTCTGAATATGATTTTATTCTAAGTTTCACACGTTTTTTTTATGTCCTAACAGGTAATGTAAACATTCAAAATAAAAGCGAAAACACTATTACGCACTAAATCAAAGTTAACACTAGCAACGCCGTTCCAGTGTCCATTTAAGATCGGTTATACGAAACAAAATCATCAAAATGTTGGCTTATTTTGTTTTGTTACTATAGTTAGGGCACTATATTTATGTAACGTTTGATAATCAGTTTTTTTTTAAATTATAGATCGACAAACAAATAAATAACACCTGTATATAATAACTAGTCAAAACAAGTATTATATAATAGTTATTAAAAACAATGTATAGTAAACTGTAAATTATGAACTAAGAAAATGTGATTATTAATAGTTATAAACTAAATTAAAATTATTATATTGAAATAAAAATGTAAAATATATTAAACTAAATGTATTACCTTGTAAGTGTATCCTGAGAGATACAGTTTAAAGGTGTAAAATAAAGTAGGTAACACTAAATTAATACATTAAAAAATACATATACATAGCGGTAGTAAAAGTAGTATATAAAATAATAAAAAAAAAACAAAAAGCAAAAAAAATCTTTTAATTTCATTTGGGTTTCATTTTCATCAACCAACTACAGATTTTTAATATTCACATATGTAAACAACTGATGAGAAAAATTAAAATAATAAATGCTTCTTCAATATGTAGGCATAGATGTCTCTCTAAAGTTAATTTAGAACGGGACACATTTCTCAGTAATGAAAATGTTTGTGAAATATTTATTCAGCTTTGTATACTCTAGAATAAGGATGTTACGGATGCAGAATTATTGATATCCGCGGATGTGGATGCGGATGCGGATTTTAATATTTATTTTTAATAAACTTTATATGGGAACAGAAATAAAGTAAAAATATAGTAATCTTAAATATTTTTATTCAATAGGTACTTAATTCGTTATTAATATGTGAAATTAAAAATTGAAGTCCAAATCTGAGTTTGTGGCATTGTAAATTCACTTGTTAAAAATAATCTATCAACTGCAAAAAACTCTCTTAAAACAAAAAAGTTCACTGCCTATTCACAATAACACTGATAAAATTAAATCTTTATACGATTAACGCAACTAAACACTTGATCAACGAGAAAAAATTGTACACAAATAACAAACGCGTAGGACCTTGTCACCGAAATCTTCGCTTCTACTGGTCAATCAGCACGTGTTTACCTTATGCTGGTGCCCAGTACGGTACTTACAAGTGACTTTTGTTTATTCAACTAACTTACCAAACTAAAATACGACCGTTCTGAGGATCAGCGGTTATTGCTGCTTATAAGCTCTCGCATCAACTCCTGTGTGGTTTTGACAAAGTTTTGACAAGCCTAGGTAAGATAGGATGAGATTCTCAACATCTACACTAATATCGCAAAACAGTTTACTTTACGTAAAAGTAGGAAACACTCTTCATTTTTTTTTTACACGTATGTGTATGTTTTCGGCACAAAATATAACATGGAATATAAGCTATTGCAATCGATGATGTTACTCATTCTTAGAAAATTAAGGCTTTGAAGTGTAATAAAAATAATTTTGTAAAATAAAAATTAGTCCTCGTTTTTAACTAAAGCTCTAATTTGCTTTGTTACCAGTTTCTAAAGTAACTAATATAAAATAGGTGTAAGTCACTAGTACTTTGGTATTACTATAGATTTAAGTTATTTAAAAATAATAATTAGTGAGCGAGATTTTGAGCGTTACAAATACATTTTATAAATGAAACGTTAAGAAAAGGTTAAACAAAAACTGTAAATCATATGCAAATTACAATAATTATAGTTTGAAAAACTAAAAAACACGCTTTCATAGAAAATTCAACTAAACAAATAAAAAAATTAATCGAATTATTGCATTGTCATCGGCCTTTGACACGTGTGCAAAATTTGAATGAAATCTTTTATTTGTTCAAAGGAGTCGGTTACAAACAAACAAACATACAAACAAACATACAAACAAACAAACAAACATACAAGTGAAGCTAATATAAAGCGTGTAAAAATCATAACATACCTTTAGCCTGTATATAATACGTAGTTATATCCTTAATATGATACATTTAATGTTATTTTCTAGCTTGTAAATAACTTAAGGTTAATTTTAATAATTTTAGTATTAATTCATCACACTCATCACAGGACATTCGGGTACGGGACCTCGACCTCTGCGAGCTACTGCAGTCTCAGTCCCGTTCCCCATCCGAGACATTCGGTATCCCTTACCCTAGGTTCCTCTCCCTGCTCATTTTTCCTAATACAAATTTAGCTTCTTCCTTCTTTCCCGTCTTAAAACGCCTACATTCCCAAGGAGGGTAGGCCAGCCGGCCATGAAACAAACCAGCCAAAACCCTTTGCAATGGTACACATTGTGCCGACCCTGATAATAACTTTGAAAATGGCAGGCAGATGATGACACTCATCACATAAAGTAATTAACATCACATAGTTCAATACACTGGGTGATGCAACTTTTAAGTCATTGCTAAACGTCTATCTGGATAAGCACAACAATGAATCTCTTCACATACAGTTTAAAGTTCTAGAACATTTTTCAAATATACTAAAGTACAAAATAATTCTATTTTCATCCACACTGTAAACAGTCACCTGCAAATAAGATCTCTAAAATAGGTAGTTTCGTAACTAAATTAACACACTAAAAGTAAATTTATTATTTAACTGTTTCAATACCGTTTTTTAAACAATATATTACTGGTACATCGTTCTTTTGTCACTTAATCTGCGATTTATATTCAGTATCTTTACTCAATTTAAATATCTTTAGTCAATTTAATAAAATAATTATTATAATAAAAAATTAGGTTATTTAGGTTTGTCATTCAATCCATTTGCTATTTTGGGGGTTCCTTATACATAAAAGTATTTGAGTCATCAGGTTCTATCAATAATTTGTCGTAATATAGTTCAAAATATATTATTAAATACGAGTATGTATTAGCTTACAGATATTATATTATATGTATTAGCAACAACAGGTTAACAACTGACTACAATTCAGTAATGTAAAGATATGAAATATACTAGAGGTATCTATCCTTCTTAGCATCTATCATCTACCCTCAAAAAACATAGGTTTGGAAAAACTCAATTTCTCATAAATCAGTTATTGTTAGGTCAACCAAAACAAGTTTTAATGTAACCTGGTGATTGAAGTTCATAAAAATTATTCATAGTGAATTAGAATTTTAAAATTGGTAGGATTTTTGAAAAAGTGCGGCATCTATCCCGGTTTTACCTTATCTTATTTTTATTTAAATGATTCGCACAATACTTATTTTTTATTGAACGACAATATTGTGATTACCTATTATTATGATAAATACCTATTATAGAATAGTAATAAACATTTAAATATAAGTGTAAATACTAAACATTCTAAAGTTCCCTCTCAATTTATTAGCTTGTAAGTGTATCCTGAGAGATACTGTTTAAAGGTATCGAATAAAGTTAGCTATAATTGTAGTTTATACATAATAAACAATAAAATTAAATATATTTTAATACATTAAATATAAATAAAATTAATATTCATGCATAGAAAAGCGTTTAGCGTTAAAAAATAAAAAATAAAATACTGGTACTTAATTAGGAGTGGAGATTTGAGTTATTTGAATATAATAGTTAGTGAGCCGAGATGTAGAGCGTTACAAATACATTTTATAAATAAAATATTAACAAAAAGCTCAAAAAAAACTGTAATTCATATAATAATAATAATAATAATAAGTTCACACATCTCACACACGGCCGTACCACTGCAGTAACCAGACTGCTAATAAACATACTTATATATTTCTAAATTCATACATATTATAGATAAATTACACCCAGACACAGAACAAATGATCGTGCTCATCACATAATTATTTGTCCTGGGTGGGAATCGAACCCACGACCTCTGTTTTAGCAGTCAGGGTCACTAACCACTAGACCAACAGGCCAGTCTTTATATGTTGTTATTAAACTAAATTTTAAAGATTTTAATCTTTAATTTTATTCCTTTCTTGTACGAGAACGATGGCATTTAAAATAAAAGCGAGAAGTTATTACGCGCGAAATCAAAGTTAGTTGTACTATTAGTTCATAACACATAGTAATTAGTATATATTAACATATTATTCTAACATATTATTGCGTAACTTAGTACTTTTTAAAGTTAACAGTGATTGCTTAACATCTGTCTGGGTACGCACCATTTTTTCAACAGTAAATCTCTTACACACACAGTCTAAAGTTTACTAATACTAGGTTCGAAAGAAAAGACCCAACACTGTTTATAACATTGGATTTATTTTATTTTTCATTGAATGCTGGATTAATACATTGAAAATAAATTAGAGTTAACAAAAACAATAAATCTGCTTTCCTAGTCAATAAAGAAAAACAAAACAGCAAAAGGGAAACTGCAAAAAGGGAAGTCATCACGCCAAATTGCATCCAAATTATCTCAAGTTGTTGGTAACAGAAGTCTGCTGCAAACTATTCAGTATACATTATTACACAGGAGCAAAACATGAAATAAAATCGTTTATAATTTGAACGAATGAACCAACATCAGGTTCTTTCTCGCTACCTCTTATTAACTTAAAAAAAGAAAATAGTTTACACTAACTGAGCCCGCTGTGGCTTCGCTAGCGTGTACTAATTCTTTTTCCGAAATAAAAGTAGCTTAAGTTACTCCTTACAACATCATCTATCTGACAGTGGAAGCCCCGTGGAAATTGGTCCACCCATTTCGGAGATAAATTGGATCGGAAAGATTTTGGTGTAAGTGCCATGTAACATTTTTAATGCATTTAGTAAAATGCTTTTATTATGAGTATGACATTACAAACAGAAACTTCAATTTTATTTATTTGTGTAGATGGTCGTTCTTATGATGCCAAACTCACACCTTGTGCACACGAAATAATTGTCATAAAACACAGTTTGCCAGCACGATATACAATATTGTTATTTAATTATGTATTTACGGGAATTAACGCGATCACGAAAAGGTATTACATACCTGAATTGCCTGACGTTTCGACCACGGCACTGGCCACGGACACTGGAGCACGGATAGTGCAACCTAGCCGAAAAGTAAATTTTACATACCTGTAGGTTATTCGTTAAATAAATACATACTTAAGTAACATTTACATTCAAAAGATACATTACGTTATATCTCAATCAGTTTTACTTTAAATACATATATTATGCCGAACTAAATTCTATGTTTAATCATTTGGAAGAACCCAAAAACCGTTGGAACCTTGAAGCTGATTGATTATAATATACTATTTGTATAAGTATTTATAAAATAAATACTCCATCAAAATAACGGTAAAGTCATTTAAGAGCCATTTCACGTTTTCACGCATTTTTTTAAGATTTAGATCGCCTAATTTACGATCTTAGGTAATACTTGGAAATTCTAAAATACATGTAAGAAATAGACTAATCTTTAATCTTGTTCTTTAATGTATCACATTTAAGAAAACCAACTTCGTTGATCTGTGGTCATCAATCTCCCACAACTCGTTTAGTGAAAAATCATCGCAGAGGCAATTTCGGATTCCAAAATCTATCAATAATATTTATAAATTTGGGTGAAAAAAATACGGTAAGCATCGGACATATCTTTTAATCGTTAAAAACTGTACCATTTTTTCAATTATGAATTACATTAATTAGTAAAAAAATAAAGACTTAGTCCAATTTATACGACTTATATCGCAAATTTATCGTGATTTTTTGGTTTAAATAAAGCGTAATTTCAAGAAAATATACTTATTTAAGTAAACTATGTTCTTTGAAGAATCTAATTCTAAAGTTTTTTGACAATTACTTAATTGAATTAGAAATAAGATCATTTTTAAAACTACTCTAAATTGTAATAAATTACAATGCGCAAGTGGGTACCAATCAGTACGGCATTATCGCCCGTCGAAGTAGGACCTGTGTCACTTTTTCCCGCGTCCGAATGTTCGAGCGCTCGTATTGCAAACACATTATTATACGACGACAACAACGTTTTGATTCTCAGTACTATTTTTTTATAAGGTAAGAGTTTTGTTTATTTTGAAGTAAAGTATTATTTTAGTATTTTGAAGAATAAAGATGTTATTTTGTTTTATCAGTTTAAGCAGTGAGGCGCAAAACCTATTGCATTAGACCCTGGACCGGTCGAATCAGTGGAACTTTTGGAATTAATCGTAAATATTTTTGTAGTACATTTTTTTCTTTAGTTTTCATTTGGGCATTCTACCGAATTGACATAGTCAGCCATCGCCATTTCGGTTTTATTAGATAAATATGGGTTAAAGGGACTTTAACAAACTTATATTATCTTAGTTTATTTAGCAGTAAATAATACGATTTCTTAAATTTTATAGGAGAAAGGACCTACTGCATTAGACCACGGAATTGATGGATCAAATGACGAACTTGATGAAGTTTCGGACTCAATCGTAAACATTGTTTAGACTATATTTTTTCTTTAGTTTACAATGTGGATTTTGAACTGAATTACTACAGTCAGCCATCGCCATTTCATTCTAATTTTAAAGTGATGGCGCACAATTATTGATGATAACAATGGGGTGAGAGCACATATACATACATACAAATATTCGAGAAGTGATGGCTCGTATAGGTTGTTCTCGCAAATTTATCAATTATAATCCTGTTTGTGCTCAATACGGAAGTAATTGTGAAAGACCGGATATGGAATCCAACGATTATAACCGAGCCAAAGAATTATTTTTAATAAGTCTAAGAGAACAGGCGTCAAAACGTCATAAAATTGAGAGGGCTACCGTGTTACAAGCAGAATGCTCTTTGTGGCTTGAACTTAGAATGTGAATACTCACCGCGTCCTCCTTTGGGAAGGTTTGCAAAAGGCGAATAAACCAAAACTCAGCTCAGCTAGGGAAAGTCCATTTTGTACACATACAACTTGGACCACATTTTTTCAATAAACATAATTATGTTACTAAAGATGGACATAAATTTTAGTCTAATTCTACTGCATAACTGAAATAATTTTTTTAATAAATCTCTAATAAAGGTGCATTACGATTATAACAGCTCAAGATTGTTTAGTCTGTCTCGTCACTTGCGCTACACTGCTTGCATTGTGTTTGTGTGAGTTACTACGCACACATGCAAAATGCTGCCGTCGTTTACCTAAACTCGAGCATTCAAATTTTGTGAAATGGCTCTTAATGCAACAATTATAACTGTAGCGTGTAAATAAAAAATTTGACGTTAGATTTAAATAGGCATACGTGACAAAAAGCTATCGAATGTAAATAATAATTATGGCATGTCTTATTAAAAAAAAACATTGTGCTACATCTTGTATAATAATAACCTTAGGGATACAATTATAACGTTCAGGGAAATCTCAGTCACATGTGTAGTAGTACCTAACTTAAATGTCAAATAAAATAATATTCTATAAGCACATTTGAAACATTTAATAACATAACTATACCACACACCTTTCTCTCTTCACTGGCTACAGTTAACTGCGTATTTTTAGATTATATAAATTGTAAATTTCTGAAAGTGATCATCGTTACTAAAAGTAGAAATTAAATGTGAAAGTGATTTTGTTATTAACCTAATAATAAATTATGTATAAGAGATGAAAATGACAAAACAAAGAACAATGGAAAAAATTGCTACAGTTAAGCATATTAATAAAGAAAAATAGAAAAAGTAAAAAAATAAAATAGAAAAGGTTAGTTAAATAAAATATCCCTTCGATTGTTAAAAAGCATGCTATCTAATGTAAATAATGGTACGAGAGCACGATTTATTAAAAAAGTTAAAAATACTGAACACTTACTTGAATGATAAAAACCTTAGGGATATACTAATAACATTTAAGCATATATAAACCATTTAATAACATAAATATACCACACACCTTGATGTACACACATACCTTGATCTTTGTACTGACTACAGTTTAAATCTGCACACCTGTTCAACCTTTATACAGCCCAAGTTCGATCTTACATAGAGTACTGCAGTCATCTTCTGGATGGCTCTGCTAAGTACCAACTAGAAACTCTGGACTCTGTTGACTGAGAGCCCGTCAGCTTATAAACGACGAACTCACGAATAAGGAACTGCATACTCTTGACCTTCGTAAAGCCGCCTGCTTATCCGTTTTTAATAGAATTCACTTTGGTGAGTTTGCGAAAGCTCTCTTCGAATTACTTGAACACTCACCATTCCTCCATCGTACTACTAGACGCAGTCAGAGGTTCCATCCTTTCGTTGTCTAAAATCCGAAGAGTCGAACTAAACACTTTGCCAGCTCTTTTTTGGTTCGGGTCACTAAGGTTTGGAATGAGCTTCCTGCGTCTATTTTTCATGACAATTACAATCCTGGAAACTTCAAGAGTGGAATGAATAGGTTTCTCTTGGATTGGCATGTACTATCTTCGTCTTCAACGTCACTTTACATCAGGTGAGTTGGAAAACGCTTATTCTATAAAACAATTTAAAAAAAAATCACCTACTAATGAGAGCCCCAAAATATTTAGTTTCGTAACCAAATGAACACATTGAAAGTAAAGTTAACAATTGCAATACCGTTTTTGTTCACAACTTATTACTGGCACAACCGGTAAGGTAGGTATAAAGTAATAGGTATTTTGTCACTTAATCTGCGCTTGCACAGGTTATTCAATCCATTTGCAATATTAGCGGTTACTTATACATAAAAGTGTTTAAGTCTTTATGTTATATCAATAATTTGTTAGAATATGGTTCAAAATGTATTATATAACTTAGCGACAACAGGTTAACATAACACTTAAGTGTATAATAGTAGGTATCAAAAGTAAATTATTAAAGTTCTTGGAAGGTGGACATACACACACAAAATTGTCTATATATGTTTATGTGCCTATTATCATAACACCGTTGCCACCAATTGCCACTAATCATACTAATTTGTATGACACAAATTAGTATGATTAGTGGTTAAATACAACATAACCAAGGTAGTGTGATTTAAAAAATACAAAGTCGACACTGAGTTATTATTACTAGCGTTAGTAGACACCGCGAAGAAAAAGTTTGTAACGCGAATTGCGGTCCCTGCACTGCACTGAAAACAAATCTTTGTAGCAGTTCGTTGGGCAACACGCGTAAACGCCATGATAATCACGGCGTTTAGGACCTTACAATCCCGAGAAAACTACAACTCAAAAACGATCGAGCGCTGCTTGTTAATACTGTAGGATTTGACTACAAATTATTGTTTTAGCGCTGTAGCGCTTTTTAGTTTTAATTCAAATAAAAACGAAACATGTATTTTGTTCTGAGTGGCTTCTCTAGTACATAATATCTCGATGGGATTCGAACACAAAACTTCAAAAACTTGCCAAAAAACCTGAATAAACGCGCTCCCTCTCGAGATCAGGATGGCAAAAACACGGCTTACCTTCAAATACATGTTGCGGAAACATGCCTTATCAGATTCTTTTTAATCTTAGACTCTCTCCTTCACGAGTTTATATTATATGTATATATATATATATATATATATATATATATTCATTTATATATTATGTAGTATATGTAATAGGATCATTATCACTTATTATATATATGTACAAGTGTATGTATTATATTAGCATGTAGATAGTAAAGTACAGTACTAAACCTTACTTGATTTCACTAACTGGATGAGTTAATACCAATAAGAAATGCGGAAGGTGTATCTTATTGTTATTTATTTGATTCGCACAATAACTACATTTCATTGGAGGACAATAGTGTGATTACTTATTAATGTAATGAAAACGACATAGTAAACGTATAGTAAACTGTATTTAGTGAACTAAGAAAATTTTGATTATTACTAGTAATATGCATTTAAATATAAGTGTAAATACTAAATAAACATTCTAAAGTTCCCTCTCAATTTATTAGCTCGTAAGTGTATCCTGAGAGATACTGTTTAAAGGTATCGAATAAAGTTAGCTATAATTGTAGTTTATGTATAATAAATAATAATATAATAAAAAAAATACATTAAAAATAAATAAAATTAATATTCATCCATAGGAAAGCGTTTAGCGTTAGTAGTAGGGTAAAAAAAAACAAAAAAGCAAAAAATATTTTAAGTTCATTTAGGTTTCATTTTCATCAGCCAAATAGAGATATTATTTTTATATATTTAAATATATGTAAACAACTCATGACAATACAATAAAAAATAACAATGAAAGCAGAATATGAAAATAACAATCACAATAAAAAATGTTTTTTTAATATCTAGGCATATGTGTCTCTCTAAAGTCGATTTAGAATAGGACACGTTTCTCACAAAAATAACGAATGAAAATGTTAGTTAAATATTCATGCACCATTAGCTAAAGCTGACAAACATCCATAATTGTTTTATTTAAAATGTCAAAAAAGGATAGAATAATAATACAAGTGAACTTACACGGTGACAAGCTACACAAGTTGTCCTGCCCTTCCGCATCACTGGAGCGGCGCCAGCGTGGTCCCTTATGCTGGTGCCCAGTACGGTACTTACAAGTGACTTTTATTTATTCAACTAACTTAACAAACTAAAATACGATCGTTCTGAGGATCAGCGGTTATTGCTGCTTATAAGCTCTCGCATCAACTTCTGTTTGACAAAGTTTTGACAAGCCTAGATGAGATAAGATGAGATTCTCAACACCTACACTTACTTTACGTAAAAGTAGCTAACCCACTTAATTGTTTTTTTTTTATATGTGTAAAGGAATACCTAGATGTACTTAGGATTTCTTTAAGATTAAATTATGGCGCATATTCTAATGTGATTGGTGTGTTGTCTCAGTTGGCTTGATAGATGGCGCCGTAATTAGGTAATTAGTGTGAAGGTTAAAATAAAAGAAACTTAGTTTTACAGAGCAACACATGGTTTAATTTGTCATCATAAACTGAAAAGATAAAAATTTAGACCAAGTGTCTTATAAAACGACATTTTTAGTGAAGAAAAATGGAGAAGTTACGATTCACATTTACAGTGTTAGCGGCAGCTGATGGAAAAAGTAATGTCATCTGCATAACCTCAATCGAGACACCTGAGGGACACATATTTGATATTCCTGATGATTTGAAACGACTACGGATGTTTATACCAAAATTAAGAATTCTCTCAAGAAAAGACATCAAACACGAAAAATATGGATTCCCATAACCCAAGATTTGAGAAAAATTTACTTAGATGAAGGTGAGAACTTACAATTTGGTGACCAATACCTGGACGAAGTTACACATGAAATGAAGCTTTCTGACAGTAGTACTAGTAAGGGCACTGAAAATAAAAATGTAGGAAAAATAGCAGAAAGATTCTTACTCGAGAAGTTTTCAGGAAAAACATCAAATGTTAATCAGTGGATCAATGATTTTGAGAATGAATGTACACGTTTCGAGATATTAAAGGAGGTAGAAAAAATTGAGATTTTAAAGTATTTACTTGAAAAACAGTGCCTAGATTGGTACACTAGCATGTCAATAAAATATACAATAAACGCAGGATGGGCAATATGGAAAACAAATTTTTGTGAAACATATGGAAATAAAGGTTGGTCACAAGTTAAATATGCTTTTACATTTAAATTTCAAGGAGGCTCATTACGGGAATATGCCACAAAAAAAGAAAGATTGTTACTAGAGATAAATAAAAATATTGACACACAGACATTAATTCATCTTATTGTTATGGGTCTACCAGATTATATAATTTACAAAATGGATAAAGAATCAATAACATCGACTGCAAATCTTTTCAATGAAATTGGTAAATATGAACAAACAGTCAATAAAAATAATTATAATAAATTCAAGAAAAATACATTAGATAATAAAGTAAAAGTTGATAAAATGAAACCTTGTAAAATTTATGAAAAATTGAATAAAGGTAGCCGTTTCCACCCAGAAGAAAAGTGCTGGTTTAAACAAAATGAAAACTATGAGAACAAGAGAAACTACAATAAGAATGTGAACAATACTGTATTAGATGTTGAATTGAGTGATAATGAGTCAAAAAACGAATAATTACACCATTAATTAAAGTAAAACTAACATTAGAAGGAAAATTAGACATATTTGGGATATATGATTCCGGTTCTAATGTTTCCTTGATAAATTCAAAATTATTAAGACTAAAGGAAGAAGGAAAAAATATACTTAACAATATGAACTTACTAACAATTAATGGTGAGAAAAAGACAAAAGGTTTAACAACAATAAAAATTAAGATCTTTGATATAGAGAAAAAAATTGATATTTATATTGTCGACGGAAAAGATTTCAAATACGATTTTCTAATTGGACTTGATACCATAAAAGCGTTTAATTTAATTCAGAATGAAAATTTGGAGATTGAACAGAAATCTGAAAAAAACTTTACAAAGGAGGAACTACAATTTAAAATCAATACTAATGAAAAAGAAGGGAAAAAGAACTTGAACTTTGTAAACTTTAATGACCATATAAAAGAAAAAGAATTTACAATGGATCTGAGTCATTTAAATAGTCAACAAAAATCTGAAATAAATAAACTTATTGAAAAATATAAATCAAGCTTTGCAAAGGATAAATACGATATCGGCACGGTAAAGGATTATGAAGCACGCATCGATCTACTTGTGGACAAATACTGCAGTAAAAGACCTTACAGATGTTCAATAGAGGATAAGTTAGAAATAGAAGAACAGGTAAGAAGATTGCTTGAAAGAAATCTTATAGAGGAATCATACAGCCCATTTGCAGCACCAGTAACCTTAGCTTTTAAAAAAGAAGACAATAGAAAAACAATATTGTGTATCGACTTTAGGAATTTAAATAAAGTGGTGGTGCCTCAGGCCCAACCATTTCCTTTGATTGAGGACTTAGTAACAAAAACCAGAAACTGTAAGTACTTTTCAACATTAGATATAAATTCTGCCTTCTGGTCTATTCCCCTGCGAATTGAAGATAGAAAGAAAACTGCTTTTGTTACCCAGGAAGGTCACTACCAATGGACATGTCTACCCTTTGGTTTGAAAACATCTCCAGCCATATTTCAAAGAATATTGCACAACATACTGAGAAAGTACGAGTTAACAGATTTTGCTGTGAATTTCATCGATGAAATTTTAATATTTTCAAAATCCTATACTGATCACATAAATCATTTATCACAGCTTTTAGAAGCGATAGAAAAAGAAGGTTTCCGACTTAAGTTCACGAAATGTCGATTTGCAACAAATTCGGTAAAATATCTCGGACATATAATACAAGATAATACAATCAGACCATTGAGAGATAATTTAATTTCGATAAGGGATTTCCCAACACCAAAGAATCAGAAAAATATTAGACAACTTCTAGGAAAAATAAATTTCTATCGCGAGTACATACCTAACAGTTCATTAATCTTAGAACCATTACATAATTTACTAAGGAAGAACCAAAAATTCATATGGTCAACAGACTGCCAGGAAGCTTTTGAGAAGATTAAAAAACTACTATGTTCACAACCAATCTTAGAAATTTATGACCAAGACTTGCCTATAAACATATATACAGATGCATCATTGGAAGGTATTGGACAGTGTTAAAACAAACTCAGCCAAACGGAAAAGAAAAACCTGTAGCATATTTTTCAAAAAAATTAAATAAAGTTCGAAGGAAAAGAAAGGCTATATATTTGGAATGCTTGGCTATTAAAGAGGCCATAAGATACTGGCAGACTGGCTAATAGGTAAACATTTCACAATATATTCTGACCACAAACCATTGGAAAATTTAAATATTAAGTCTAGAACAGACGAATAGTTAGGAGATTTATCCTATTACCTATCACAATATGACTTCGAAATAAAATATGCACCAGGAAAGAATAATTTAGAGGCGGATTGCTTGAGCAGAAACCCAGTGTTAGATGCTGATAAAGACGTACATGAACAATTAAAAATAATAAACTTAATAACATTGAATGACATATTAACAGATCAAGAGAAAAATCAGGAAATTCAAAAATACAAAAACAAGTTAATATATAAAAACAAAATATATTATAAGAGGGTAAGAAAGCAAGAAAAAATATTACTGTCAGAGGAACTCAGTATAAAATTTATAAGTCAGATACATAAAAATATGTGCCATATAGGTATAAAACAAATGCAAAAGAAAATAGGAAAACTTTATACAGCAAAGAACTTAACTAGAAATATCACCCATTTATGCAAACAGTGTGAAATATGTATAAAAAAATAAGACAAGAGGACAGGCTAAATATGGTTTAGTGTCATATTTAGGGCCTGCCACAAAACCATTTGAAATTGTCTCAATAGACACAATTGGTGGATTTGGTGGCGATCGATCAACAAAAAGATATTTGCATTTATTAGTCGACTATTTCACTCGATATGCTTACATAGTAACCTCAAAGACACAGAGTGCAAAGGACTTTATAAAACTTATGAATATTGTACCAAATTGTAATGAAATTGGCATGGTTCTTACCGATCAATATCCTGGAATTAACTCAAAAGAATTTAAAACTTTTTTAAATGAAAGATCAATCTCACTAGTTTTTACTGCCGTAAATTCACCGTTTTCTAATGGACTTAACGAAAGGCTAAACCAAACACTCGTAAATAAAATAAGGTGCAAGATAAATGAAAATCAAAATACTATAGCATGGACGACTATTGCTCATAATTGTGTTGATAGATATAATAACACGGAACACTCAATAACAGGCTTCGCACCGAGATACCTATTGGATGGTACTGATATTTCAATCATACCAAAGGAACTTAAACTAGAAAAAGAACCAGATGACTGGATTAGAGATAGAAAAATTGCATTAGAAAGAACAATTAAGTCACATGAATATAATAAAATGTTAATTGACAAAAATAGAACAATTCATGATTTTAAAATAGGTGATATGGTATACGTTGAAAATGGTCACAAATTAAATAGAAGAAAGTTAGATGAGTTAAGGATTGGTCCATTTAAAATCGAAGATAAAATATCACAATCAATATACAAAATTAATACAGGACATAAAAAGATAGAGTCAAATCTATTCCAATTTACAAAACTAATACCTGCCCCCATTCCAGTAGAAAATTAAGATTAGAAAGAAGAGTAAGATATTGGACGAAGCGAAAATCTCCAGAGAAATTTTCTGATCTTGGGGGGGGGGAGATGTAAAGGAATACCTAGATGTACTTAGGATTTCTTTAAGATTAAATTATGGCGCATATTCTAATGTGATTGGTGTGTTGTCTCAGTTGGCTTGATAGATGGCGCCAGCTACAGCTAAGATTGATAAAGCAGCGTTAATGTCTATTACTTGACTTTTTGGTTATTGTTTTGACTCTATGTAGCTGTCATTTGAGTGATTCAAATATTAGAAAATTAATTTATATTGTTAATAGAAACAGAGCGACAAATTAACTTTAAATGTCGTTTCTTTGTTTTACAGGTAATGTTTATACTTTGTACATAACGATAATGTAATTAGGTAATTAGTGTGAAGGTTAAAATAAAAGAAACTTTGTTTTACAAACACATGCAACACATGGTTTAATTTGTCATCATAAACTGAAAAGATAAAAATTTAGACCAAGTGTCTTATATATGTATGTGTATATTTTCGGGACAAAATATATAAACTATTGCAATCGACGATTTTACTAATTCTTAGAAAATTAAGACACAAGAAGTTTACTGAAACGAATGTTGTAAAATAAAAATTTGTTCTCGTTTTTAACAGAAACTCTTAATTGCTGTGTTACCAGTTTCTAAAGTAACTAATTTAAAATAGGTATAGATAAGTCACTGGTACTTTAGTATTAGTATAGATTTAAGTAATTAGTGAGCCGAGATGGTAAGCGTTACAATTACATTTTATAAATTAAATATTAAAACAAAGTTTTAAATAAATCTGTAGGTAAGTCATATGCTATTATGAAACTAAATTTTAAGGGAATAACATCTAAAAAATAAAACGATAATGGTCCTGATTCTATTGTACACTCGACTAAACTAAAACCTGACTTAATTTCTTCATATGAAATCAACCTTATTTTCTTCGCAACAAGGTCTATTTGTTACTGGCATCTATTTCTCAGCGCCACTAAATTTCACTAAAACCTGTCAACATATACTCAACTTAATTTCTTCATATGAAATCAACCTTGTTTTTTTTCGCAACAAGGTCTATTTGTTACTGGCATCTATTTCTCAGCACCACTAAATTTCACTAAAACCTGTCAACATATACTCAACTTTATTTCCACGCAGCGAGAGTCCCCATTCATTCAAATGCCGTATAATTGCCGTATAAAAAACTTGTTCAAAACGAACTCAGATGACGTTATTTTAATCGACACCTACGAAGACGCTTACTAAAAACACAGAGCAAAAGAGATGGCATTAAACGGATAGCGGCTCTCGCTACGTGGTATTAAAGTTTATTTAAGCGTGTCAGACTTCAGTCGACAAATAAATTGCTTATTGTGATAGCGACGTATGATATCTACTTGTTTAAATTTGAAATAAGACCTTGTTTCAACGTGTACGGGGTTTACATTTTGTATGAAGAAAATTTAGTCAATTATAGTCCAGAGAGTAATACAACAGAATTGACACCAATAACTTGCTTGAAAGAAAAAAAAATCTTAAATTTTACACCATAGTAGCTATATAATTTGTTTTCAATTTCCTTACTTTAACAGATAACGAAAACATCAAAATAAAAGCGAGACAGTGTTACGCACTAAATCAAAGTTAACCCTACATATGCCCTTCCGGCTTATGATCGAACCAGAATCGTCAAAATTTTGGCTTATTTCATTTAGTTACTATAGTTAGGGTACCTACAATATGTATGTAACGTTTGGTGATAAGAATATTTAAAACGATTGGTCAACAAACAATAAAATAAAATACCTGTAGCCTGTATATAATACCTAGTTAAATTCTTAAAGTATATTATTAATTTAATGTTGTTTGAGTAACAAATATGTACATTATAATGAAAAATATACGGGGTACTACCACTTTCTAGCGCGTAAATAATTTAAACTTAAGATTAATGTTAACAATTTTACTAACCATTCATCACACATAGTAATTAGTGTAGTACAGTGTATCATTGTAGGGTATTATTATTGCACCTTTCAACTATGAATCTCTTTCACATACAGTCCATGGTTTTTCCTGCTTCATCTTTAATTTTATTCCATTTTTAACCACACAGAAAAAAAACATTTTTAAATCTAAAGTAAAGGTATTCAGTATGGCTCTCTTCTTTTGGGCTCTCTGAGGGCCTTCAATTGATACATTTTCTTCTTTTACTGCAGATTATAACTATAAATTCACCATTACATATGACTGCTAAATAACCTCCAGTCACCTACGAATAAGATACTAAAAATAGTTAGTTTTGTAACTTAACAAACTGAAAGTAACTTCAACTATTTCAATACCGTTTTTTTAACTATTTATTACTTGCATCGTTATTTTGTTACTTTAACATGCACTGTAGGTTATTTAATCCATTTCCAATATGGTTGAAAGAGTATTTATTATATATGAGTACCTATTAGCTTAAAGGTGACTCGTCTGCTCGTTTTCCTCCTGTACCATAAAAAAGATGTTAAATTATTAAAAATTAGCGACAACAGGTTAACATACTACAAATACATAATGTAAAAATTTCATTCATTAAGTTCTTGGAAGGTTATACCGTAGGGTATACACCTACACAATAAACATTGCTCTTAAAAACTCGTCTTCTTTGTCGTCTTGCTAACCGCACGCTTCAAGCGAATGGGCCGCGTCCCTACTGCGCGCGTCCAACCTACAGCAAGTTGTATTAACCGTTTGCGATGGGGACGGGTGGGTATGTGAGCGGGTAACGGGTCCTCTTCGCCCACCGCGCGTGGACAGCGAGCTTATTAAAATTTGTGACGGGGCGATGTCGTATTAATGACCTAAACGACCTTTAAACATCTCCTATAAAATTAAAATGTATGTAAATAAATAAATGTGTTATTTATGACTATAAATACCTACTTGACTTTCTGACTGAATGACACCAATAAGAAATGCTGCTAGCTTATTTTCATTTATTTGCTCCGTACAATAACATTTTTTTATTGAACGACAATAGAGTGATTATCTATTAATGTAATAAAAACATATAAAAATATTTTTAAAGACACTACATGGTACATTAAAAAGTAAGAGAATGTGATGATATCTAGTAATAAACATTTAAATATAAGTAAATATTAAACATTCTAAAGTTCCCCTCAATTTATTCACTTGTAAGTGTATCCTGAGAGATACTGTTTAAAGGTATCATGGTATATTGAAGTAATCTTTTGTAGTTTATACATAATAAACAATAAAGTAAAATATATGTTAAAATATTAAATGTAAATAAAATTATATACATACTTAATAAACGTTTAGGTTAGAAGTACGTATAGAAAAAAAAACAAAAAAAAAACAAAAAAAATCTTTCAATTTCATTTGCAGTGTTGAAAGCTCTTCAGTAGTGTCAAATCAATCATCGGCATACGTAATGGCATTGTACTACACTCCTTACTCAGTGTCAAGTGTCGAGAAAATATGTCCAACTTAATAGATCCAACACAACCAGGCTACAACCCAGAAGGATTCAACTCTTGTGTCTCATTTGCCTTAATGTTGCCAGTGAAACTTATAGCACTGAACACCACTATTCACATCAATATTCTGGTTTTGAAAGCAGAGAGCTCTTGGCTGGAGGCGGTTCTTAACGATCTTTGCCTTTTTAGTAATGTTTGTTCAACAGCGGACGTCTTGGAGCACTTACTTTACTTCTTTTGATAAGAAAGTATTCAATCTGTGTCGCGTGGTTTACAATTTTTTAGGTGATGAGATGTTCGTAATTTTTTGGAACCAGGTATTAATAATCGCAAGGTCAAACTGCAGAAGGGCCTCACCCTTATTATTTCGATTGCGATTATGAATGTTGGCGGTCTCTCCAGCTCTGAAGCCATTTCGCTGGATAGAACAACGATACTAGTCTGCTCTGACTTCAAGTACTTACTGTATGCAGGGTAGATCAAGGGTGGCAGGTAACAGGAACAATTTGTGATCCCAAGTTTCTTATTAACCTAAAAGGACATCTATAAGACGATTATCAGACCTGCCGTCCTGTACGGATCTGGAAGTTAGCCCATAAAAGGGACAGATGAGAGACGCCTGCACGTTGAGATGGATGTGTGATGTGACTAGAAAGGACAAGATGAGAAATGAATAAATTAGGAGCCTGGAAGTAACGGCAGTGGATGAAAAGTACAGGAAAAATAGTTTATCGTGGTATATACATGTGATGCGGAAAGATGAACAAAATATGAAGAGAGTTTTATGTATGGAAGGTACAAGAGCAGAGAACGACTAACAAAAAGATGGATGGACTGTATGAAAGAAGATGTAAATACCAATTTTGCGATATACTTAACAATGACAAAAAAATTTATTAAAAAACAATCAATAAGTACGTAGTTAAACTAATTAGTCACACCCAGTTATGTACTACTCCTTGTATAATCATATTAAACCTAGATAGAATTCCTAAGAAATTATACTAAGTACAAAAAATTATAAATCACAAAAAAAATTATAATACAAAGAAATATACATAAGTTTAGCATGTAAATGAAATTTAGTGTAAATATTAGAGTGTACCTTCTATATTATGTATTTCTAATAAATAACACGCGATCGAATGTGATGAACGCGAAGGACAATAATATCTTTCTTTTTACTAACATATTCTCTGAAAAATTATAAAAGCTTGTAAAAACTAAAAGTCTTACCTGGATGGCAGAATTCAAGTCAAGTAAGACGTTGAGCGGTTTGACCTATATAAAACCGAAGCAGGCGTTCAGGCTCCATACCACATATTACAATAACCTACGCGGATGTCAATGCAATCGTGGCAATTAGCCAACAAAACTCGAAATGGTTTCTCATACTCAAACCGATGTTAACCAAAAGACACTGAGAAATAAAGTACCTACATAAGCATAAACTCAAATGGCAAATCAAAAGTGGGTTGAAGAAACCAGGGCCTTCACTCATCCAACGACTCATTTGGATTAACTATATCAAAGCTAAATAAGATGCAATTAACAGAACGGAACTCCATACCACGGTAAAAAAGTCCTTAACGCACGCTGGTTCATAACCAATGCTGAGGGCTTTCCTACAGCGAGAGAGGAGATTGCTAAACACTAAATGCAGATATTATCTGAACATTTATATATAGGCTGGCACAGACAACGGATTCTTCATAACAAATCCTGCAAAACAGTTAAAATGGCACACATCTTAGAGCTGGATGACAAATGAACTAACAGCAGAGATAATATTTTAGGTTTTTATTATCAACAGTAATAGTGAAAAAGGAATGAGCAAAATAGAGTGAAGAGAGTCTCATGAGTGGAAGTTGACGGTTTATAGAATAGAGGACGACTACAGAAAAGATGGATGGACAAAGAAAAGAGGATAGGGCTAGAAGAGGAGGAAGTAGTGAAACGAAGTGTGAAAGAGTAGAATGGAAGAAAAAAACTCATTTTTATTAAAGATATGCGGTTTTACTCACGTGTTTATTCAGGGGATTCCCGACTTGTTTCAGACCTAACGGGTGATCTTTTTCAAGGAGTGAAACGTCTTATCGCGACGGTGTCAGGCGTCACACTTGGTTGGCGATACTGCCACCGGTTTTTTTGCCTTTCGGAACGTGCGGATGCAGACGATTGCGTTTACGTTGCGTTGTGTGTTGCGGTCTTGTTACTAACAGGTACCGTAGTACACACAAAGTGACACAAAAGACCCGGTGGCAGCGTCATCAACCCAGTGTCGCGACACGATGCTTTACTCCTTGAAAAAGGGCCCCCTTCGGGTCCGAAACTAGTCGGGCATCCCCAAAATAAACACATGAGTAAAACCGAATATCTTTATTAAGCATGAATACCACTCACGAAAGCTTCAATTCTAAAAAAAAAAAACATTACGCCTATTCCAAATAATTTTGGGAAAAGGCATGAAGATGATTTTCAACAGTAATGTTTTTAATAGACACTGGCCCTTTAACAGCCAGTCCGTTTATATAGTAACATAATGATTGCAGATATTCATCGGAAAAAAACAATTAAGGAAAAGCAAGAAAGTAAATAAAGAGCTAAAGGTCGAGGTACGAGGTCGAGCCATAAAATAACTTACTATGTGATCTCTCGTTCTTTCACAAAAAAAGAGGCTCATGAACATGCGCATTCTTCGTGTCTATGAAGCTAGCGTAGCCATGTCATAGGGCCGTAATAAAACTTACACTATATTTTTTTTGCTAATTATTTGCTATTTTTTTGCCAAAGAATTAATTTTTTTGCCATAGCCATTTCCGAAAAACAATGGTCCTGCTGACTTGATACTTAAGCCAGCGTAGCCAACCCTATATCTCCGGATCTGTTACACCTATCAAAACAGGCTTTGTGGCATATTTTATTGCTAATTGTTTGCTATGTTTTGCCAAAGAATTGTTTTTTTTTTATGGTATAGTGGGCAATCGAGCAGATGGGTCACCTGATGGTAAATGACTACCACCGCCCATGGGCATTTGTAACTCGAGAATCACAAGTGCGTCGCCGCCCTTTAAGGTGGGAGTAGGAGAAGATGGGGAGGGGTGGAAGAGTAGGAAAAGAGGAGAGGGGAGGGACGGGAATAGGGGAGAGGGGAGGGATGGGAATAGGGGAGAGAGAAGGGTTAGGGCCTCCGGTATCCTCACTCACGCGGCGAAATGCAATTCAAGCATTACTTTACTGCAGCTTTTCTGTGAGGCCATGGTATCGAGCGGAGTCAAGCCGGCCCTTGCCGGCCTTGATATCTCAAGTCAGCAGGACCATTGTGTTTCGGAACTGGCTATGGCAAAAAAATCAATCTTTTGTGGGAGAGCCATGCTTCGGCACGGATGGGCCGGCTCGACTCGAAAAAAACAATTCTTTGGCAAAACATATCAAATAATTAGCAATAAAATATGCCACAAAGCCTGTTTTGATAGGTGTAACAGATCCGGAGATATAGGGTTGGCTACGCTGGCTTAAGTATCAAGTCAGCAGGACCATTGTTTTTCGGAAATGGCTATGGCAAAAAAAAAAATTCTTTGGCAAAAAAATAGCAAATTATTAGCAAAAAAATATAGTGTAAGTTTTATTACGGCCCTGTGACTTGGCTACGCTAGCTTAATAGACACGCATTTTTCTCCTATAACTTTCTCATTTCGTCTTTTCAACATATAGGTGAATAGTTCACCTAGGTGAGGTAGGTTGACCACGAGACCATCACAACAGACTATTTGAAGATAGAGCCGTTTAGTTTTATTATAAACTTTTCAGGCGTTGCAATCAAAGCCAAACAACGCAGCCGTATTACGATTTGCATGGTATTTGAACCTAAGTCATGTTACCATTTCTTGTATCAACATAACAGAAGTTAGTTTAAATTTAATTTATATCTATAGATACTAGCTGTACCCGCGACTTCGTCCGCGTTGAATGATGTATTTATATCGAATTAACAGCCTAAAAAATAAGTTTCAAGCTTGTAGCTCTAAATATGACGATACTTCCATACAACTTTTCATCCCCACCTTTCAACTCCTTTCACTCCTTTTTTCGCATTAAAAAGTAGCCTGTGTCTTTTCTCAGGCTCCAGACTATCTGTGTACCAAAGGGCGACAGACAGAGATACTATCGCATTTATAATATTATATACAGTAAGGCATTTAATTTATATCTATATATAACAATTTAAGTCAACAGTTTAATAATAAAAATAATAATATTGTTTATTTCTCTCAATAAGGTTAGGTACATTGGTTCATGACTAAATGGTACAACATAATTTACACCTTAGTGAGAGCTGGAGTTTGTAGTAGGTTCGAAACCTGTGTGACAAATCTCCAGGCTCTCTTTTTAGTGTTACAGAGTATACAGCTAGGGTTTGAGGGACGTGTCACAACAATATGTATTTAGGATAACATAAGTTAATGTAAAAAGAAGATATTTTTAGTGTGTGCGTGTGTGTGTGTGTAAACTGTTTTGTACCAATGAGTAGCATGTGCATAATCAATTCTAAGATAGTAGATATGTAGAATTAAGTGTAAATTTCGAAAGATTTGCCCAATACTTAGGTACCGTAGATATATCTTCAACGTGATAATTAACATTTAAATAGTGTACGATTATTAAAATACTCAAATTGATGTAATTGATGTGTGTACATAACTACCATACGTGAAAAAAAGGATCAAAATGTTTGCTAAAAATGAGTAGCTTAGATATTATCTAATACGCAATATGATAGGCAAACAGTACTTCTACTGTAAAAAGTCATAATAATCTAATATTGGGTTGCCAACTGAAAATCGGTGCTGGACGGTTCACCGTCTAGCAAATGCTGAGGTGGTGACCCTTTTCCGCGGGTTGTGCTGGGCATGCATACTTGCATGTTGTGTAATGTATTGCAGTGTATAGTAATTGTCATATCAAGTGTATGTATATGTAATTATGTATGTCTTAGCATGGCGCTGAAATAAACACATTTCATTTTCATAATAGAGTAATGCTTACGTAGTAATTATTCAGTAATCTGTGGTAATATAGAGAAATATTACCAAGCAAAGTATAGGTACTTACATAGGTACTACCTAGGGTACCTACATTCAGAAAAATATGTACCCCTGTTTTTCAACTATCCCACGAATATAACCAGACGAACGGCAGAACACTCTCCTTCTAAGTCACCTTTCAAACAAGAAAACAAAATCAAAATCGGTCCATCCGTTTAGGAGCTATGATGCCACAGACAGACACGCAAATAAACATGTTAAACTTATAACACTTCTCGTTTTTACGGGGGTGGGGGGTTAAAATAGTCTGTCATACTTACCAAAAAATATTCTGTGTTGAACTTAAAAATACTGCAGCTAATGAAAAAATACTAATTTACTTTGTTATTCTTAAAAGTTATACACACAGTCCATTGGGTATCTAACAATGGTTTATTAATAAAAAGTTATAAAATACATTTTTAATACCTTAAATCGTTTACCTAGCTAGGCATATCTACTTTACCAATTATAAAATACCGATTCATAGAAATCGCTTAAGGTACACATTTTTAACCGACTTCAAAAAAGGAGGAAGTTCTCAATTCGTCGGAATATTTTTTTTTATGTAGACATGTTCACCGATTACTCGAATACGCCTGAACCAATTTGAAAAATTCTTTTTTTGCTTCCCAGGTGCTCCCATTTAAATTTCATCGAAATCAGTCGAACGGTTTTTGAAAAATCAACAAATATCTAAAAATTGTATACATCGATGATATTTTCGTTTACTCCGAAACCTCGCTGTCTCATTGGAGCAGTGCGTTTAGTTGGCCTACCCATATTATATTTAAACAAAAAACATCTACTTTCCACTAAAAAGCACATTGAAGTCGGTGATGCACAGATAACAAATACACAGTACAATACACTATCCATTTGTAATTTAATGTAAACTAATCTAATAAAGAGATTTTTGTTTATTTGTTTCAACACTCTAATCTCTACAACTACAACTGTCCGTCAGATTTCACAGAAGGTTAAATGCTATTAAACATCACGCTACGGCTCTTAGGAACGGAGCAGTGTCCATAAACCATGAAACTGTGAGGAATGACTAGTTTAATTTAAGAAACTAGCAATTCCCGCGCGGCTTCGCACGCGTGTACATATTTATATATTTTCCGCGGAATCTTAATTCTTTTTCCAAAATAAAAGTAGCCTAAGTTACTCCTTATAACACCAGCTATCTGTTCCAGTGAAAGTCCCTTGGAAATCAATCCACCCGTTCAAATGATAGTCATTACCACAGAGTTAGTATGTACATATATATATAAGCAATTGTCCAATTGACATAATATAATCAATCAATACCTATTAGACCAAGAAATAAAAAATAATAAGGTCATAATATTAAGCATCTACCAGCTGACTTCGCCAATAAGCACTGCCCTAAATAAGTTTAATTTAAGATAAAAATAAGTATCCCTATAATTATATTATGTAATAAGAATAAATTGTAGATATTAATAAATTCTACCAAATCGGTGCTTACATCAGGTATTTTGAAAATAAGATTTAAAAAAAAACAGCTTACAGATACAGAAATGATTTTTGTAATCTAATTTAAGTAAACATAAGATCAGACTCAAATTAGGTATCTGTAAACAAAAAAAAAACAAAAACAAAAAAAAAAACAAAAAGAAAAAAAACAAAAAAAAGGTAAGAGTAAAGTCTACGAATATATGAGAAAGAATGAAAGATGAACCACTCATACAATATCACGAACAAACAGTAAGTTAACGAACCATTACTCAATCAATGTCCATTGCATGGGTTTGCGACTTCTCGCTTAAAATATCTACAGACGAGGTCAAAGTCATGATTGCATCGCCATTACTACGATCAACGCACACGTTCTAATGACGCAGCGGGTACAATATTAAGTTAATTAAATACATACTATAACTTACTTACTAAAAAAATGTGTATTACGACACACAATTCAATATGTTAATAATAATTTACCGCAATAAGAAAGATGAAACATCTGAGACAAAACTACATTGTCCGAATGACACGGCCAAGTGTCAGAACTGCGCGGTACAGTTTTTAAGCAACGCCTACTGCGGTACAATTTGTATGCTCTAATTTTGAGCTTGAAATACATTTCTTCACATATCTTAATTCGTAGACGAAAGTAGATAATACGGTGTTATAAGATTTTAAGGTATTGTACATATTAAATAGGGGAACCGATTGTCTTTTACTCTGTACCACTCAGTAGCATGTAAATAATATTTCTACATTTTTGATCGTAAATTAATCGTAGAACTAATCACCTAATCAGGAACATTTAAGTTAAAAAAAAATCAGGCAGGTATGTAAGACGTTTCTCATTCTCAATTAATTACCCAACATGTATGACAGACAGTAAAAAATAAATTTCAAATAATTTCAAGACCGTCAACACAATAAAAACATTTAAATCCTTAGATATCTAAACCTCACCGTATTAAGATCGCGTTAAAAAAGGTTTAATTCTCACGCGAGTGAACTCATTTAGACCTCACAGACAGCAGTGGGTGATGGTAAATTTTAATGATGACATTGACCACATACAGAGATTAAAATATCAATTCAATTGTACGACAAAAACAAAAAAATGGTTTTGAAAACAAGGAGGTCATATTCTGATGAGACAAGGCGCATCTGATGAGCAAATTTTTGCACACATTACAATTCACAATGTCAACACGAAATAATTGAAACCAGCAAAAAATAACGAATACTACAAACATAATAAAAATACAAATCGTCTCAGTTACTTTAATTTTTTCGTCACTAAAAAAAAGATATTAACTAATCGTAAAAAATATCCCGAAATATTTTAAACTTTTTTAAATTCGGTTGCCCAATATCAAAATTAAACTACACAACCATAAATAGACACATAACGGGGGAGTTATTCCTTTGGAATATTTCTATACTTAGTATAATTGAAGTCATTATCTAACTTGTTTAGATTAAGAACAAAAATCTTAGCTTAAGTGTAAATTCACTAAATATCATGCAAATATCGTGTTCCCGAAATGAACAGTAGATCTATACGCTTACACTAGTCAATACTTACAATTCGTGATTAAAGGTCATGTATTTTTATGACTTACTAATAAGTTATTTACTAAGAAAACTAATACACTCACATTCTGTACTACTATAGTATGTTAATAATATTTAAAACACTAGCAACCCGCCCCGGCTTCGCACGGGTACAAATTATACAGTTAAACCTTCCTCATGAATCACTCTTTCTATTAGTGAAAACCGCATGAAAATCCGTTTAGTAGTTTTTCAGTTTATCGCAAACACATAGAGAGACAGACAGACGCGGCGGGGGACTTTGTATTATAATATGTAGTGATTATTGTAAGAATCAGATATATTATCAGATAAGATATACTTCTTCAAAAAAAGTTATTATAGTCCATGAATCAATCAATAACAGTCAATCTATTTTCATCAACACTCAATGACACATGGCAGAGTCTTTCGAAGACTCACAATTTCTGAAGTAAATAATATAATAAGAATAAACTCGTTTCGGCATACAGATTCTTCATTCAGTACGCATAGCAAAATCATAAATTAAAATGTATGTACTTGAGACGTTTCACTTGATTCTACTTAAAAACCAAACTAATATCCGTTATCGCATTTGTTGCATCGTAATTTAACAATTTTAAATATTTAGGCCAAGCGCGCACTATGACTTTTTGGCCTCGCCTCAGAAGAACCTGTGACATTTTTACGTACCACAAAAGTAAAAAAAGAGTGTGGATCAGCTCCGGCGCACGACTGAAGTCTCTCTCTCTTTCCCCCCTCTCGCATCTCTCTTTCTCTTTTTCTCTCTTTCTCTCTTTTATTCTACGCACGACTGGAGTTTACATATACATGATTTCAAACTGACAGAAAACGTAACGCTTTTATTAATTTCACTCCTCATAAAATTTCAATCCCGGGACCTTGTATGAAATTGGATTTCTCGGTTGTAAAGTCCAAAAAAAGTTTAACTAATAACTTAAGTCGATCAGCCCCCGCGCTGCAAACGGATTCATTTGATTTAGACTTTCTACTTTGGGGCAATTTTGATGTCAAGTGCGCCCAATACATGAAAATTCTATGGTACAATACTCCGGTGTGGTGCGCACCTTACTTTTGAGGATCTTCATAAGTAACGCAAAAAGTAAAACTGTTCTAATGGTTTTGTTAGCATATGTTTCAGTGCCCATAGACTCTGTACTGTTATCTAAAAAAAGATTACGAATCATATTTTAATTGAACAAATTTTACAAAAACTATATATTATAATAATTAACATAAGTTTGTAAATATTAAAAAAAACTATCCAAAGATTAACAGGGTGACCTATTCCTTTAGGTCATATAGCATATTTGTAAATACTATTAGACAGTAATTTAGTTACTAAAGTATTTTTAGATACTAATATAATTATATGACTAGGGCTTAAGTAAACTCGTCAGTACAGTTTTAAACTGTTTTAATCTAGTTTTTTAAAGTGATATATAGATATTAAAATAAAATTAAATATATCGTGTTACAGAAAGGAGTAGTCGTATTTAATGACCTTGAAAAAAAAAATTCTTCATGTAATACACATACTAAAATAAAACGGACTATTTACATGTATTTGTACCTCATAAAATTCCTCTGCATCGTCGCTTCTAAAAAATCTCTGTGCAAAAAGCCTTCTGGTCACGAGAAGTGTCGATGAGTCATAAAATTTAATCGTATATTAAAATCAAAATTATTTATTTCAAGTAAACCCATTGTAGGTATTTTTGAACTGTCAGGAGGAGTCAGTCAGTATAAGTCGGTCGTGAAGCTTGTCGAGTTGCTTGTTCCAATATACGTAGATCCTATGGAGAAGAACAAGTAAGAAACACCAAGGACTCTTTCTTCTTTTTTAAAATTATAATAATTTCTTAAGAATTATCTTGTCAATTTCAATGATTTTGTTCGTTTATTTCTTTATATAGACATGTTGGGACAAAACCGATTAATCTGACATCATCTTTAATGTTTACCTAATTCTTATATGTTTTTTCATGTTTCACCTTTCTCTCTTACGGAATATTGTCTTTATAGTTAAATTTTCCAGTACCAAGTTTCAAGTATTTATTTAAGTTTAGTTGCAAATAAGGTTTCTGTATAAAAAATACCTATTTTCTTTAAAATTCTTTTTAAATTGTTAACTTTTTACGTTATTCACGGGGTAGCAATATATTTAATTATGGCAAGTAGATGTCCCTGTCCTAGTGGCCTATCCAATCACAGGACGGACATACAGATACGCGACCCGGCCTCTTCGAGTTACTGCAGTCTCATTACCGTTTTCCATCCGAGACTTGCGGTATCTCTTACCCTAGCTCCCACACCCTGTCGATTTTCCTTACCCCCATTTACCTTCTTCTTCTGTCCCGTCTGAAAACGATCACATTCCCAAGGAGGGTTGGTGTTAGGCAGGCGCCGGCCACAAAAGAAACCAGTCAAAACCCTTTGCAATATTCACATTCGACCCCAAACAAAATTGAGAAAAGGGCAGGAAGATGATAACGAGGTCGAATATACGATCCTAAAATTTAACACGAGTATGCCTTTCTGTAACAGTTTGAATATTATAGTCATTAAAATAAGGTTTGTAAATATTATTAAAACGAGCCAAAGGCAAATTGACACGATATAGTCGTTAAAATAAGGTTTGTCAATATTATTAAAACGAACCAAAGGCAATTTCACACAGTATTATAGTCATTAAAATAAGGTTTGTAAATATTATTAAAACGTGCCAAAGGCAAATTGACACGATATTATAGTCATTAAAATAAGTTTTGTAAATATTATTAAAACGAACCAAAGGCAAATTGACGGCAAATTCACACATTATTATAGTTATTAAAATAAGGTTTGTAAATATTATTAAAACGAGCCAAAGGCAAATTGACACGATATAGTAATTAAAATAAGATTTGTAAATATGATTAAAACGTGCCAAAGGCAAATTGACACAATATTATAGTCATTAAAATAAGTTTTGTAAATATTATTAAAACGAGCCATAGGCAAATTGACACGATATAGTCATTAAAATAAGGTTTGTAAATATTATTAAAACGAGTCAAAGGCAAATTCACACATTATTATAGTCATTAAAATAAGGTTTGTAAATATTATTAAAACGAGCCAAAGGTAAATTCACACAACATACCTGTACATAAAAGATACGAAAAAGCTAATATTTTTAATAATAGATTGTTAGGTATCTTATAACGGTAGAAAAAAATATTAAATACAAATGTATAATTGGCTGCCTACTGTTTAAGATGCAGCCAAGTTCTGATGGGCGTACCGAGCTTTTAGCCCAGGGGGGGCAAAATTTGTTTTTGTCTTCCCGGGGGGAAGGGGAGGCAAATTAAAAATTTTACTCAAAATTACCTTAGAACTACGTAAACGGATCAATTCCGACATACCATTTCAAAGCTTGAAAGTTTCCACACCATAAAAAGGTTACTAGGTCAGGAGGTAGGTCTCCATAATATAGTTACAAATCCTTGACATTAAATCATAACTTAAATAATTTTAAGTATCTGATGAGATCATTTAATCTACACGTAAGTTGTACATTGATATGGAAAACTTGTTAGAAATGAAGTAGTTGTAATAAACACCCTGTGGCGTTCGATATACGCTCCCGAAAACGAAGACAGACGAGCGTCAGCTGTTTTTGGTTCATTTTATATGAAACTAGCTGTGCCCGCGACATCGTCCGTGTGGAATAGTGTATTTATATCGAATCAACAGCCTAAAAAATATTTTTCAAGCTTCTAGCTCTAAATATGACGATATTTCCATACAACTTTTCATCCCCACTTTTCAACCCCTTTTAAATCGGTTCAGTAGTATCTGCGTGAAAGAGCGACAGACAGACAGAGTTACTTGCGCATTTATAATTTCAGTAAGGATTATCGTTTCAGTTAGCTGTTGGAGCATGATGGAACGTGAATAATGGAATGCTAACGTAACATTTAAAAAAATTATGTTTGTTTCTTCGGGATTGATTTTTTTTCTGATCCATCATCAAAGGTATCATTTGTACTCTCGTCTGTCTTCGTTTTCGGGAGCGTTTATCTAACACCCAGTATAGGCCAGGAGGTAGTCACAATATGACGTCCTGTAATTAAATGGTAACTTAGACAATTTCAAGTATCTGGTATAATAACATAATCTACGCGTAAGTTGTACATTGAAATGAAAAACTTGGCATTTGAAATCAAGTAGTTGTAACATAGACCAGGAGGTTGTCACGATATATTTCGTACTGTAATTAAATGATAACTTAGATAATTTCAAGTATCAAGTATAATAAATTAATCTACTCGTAAGTTGTACATTGATATGGAAAACTTTGCTGTTGAAATCCAATAGTTGTAATATAGATCAGGAGCTAGTCACAATCTAACTTCCTGATAATAAAGTATGCTAGTATAAGGTTGTACATTAAAGAATATTAGGAGCACACATAAATCAATTACTTGGACATAAAGACATAGAAACGTAGGTCGTAGGTCATGTACTCTAAGGTGATTTTAATAATTAAAAACTTATAATTAGTATAAAACATTAAAAAAAAAGAACAAAAAAATCTTTAAGGCTCTTTTTTCATCATGAATTTTTAAGGCTCATTATTAAATAAAGTTAGACAAGTTTTTGTAACATATTTTAGTTATGTTCAAACCTGTCTCAATCGCAAAAATGTTTATATTTTATTAAAATTAAATCCGATTACATTTCTTTATACTGCGACGCTCAGTAAAATCATCTCTAGATAAAACAGTCACATAAATGAGTCTGAGTTGAGCTCGTCTGCACAAACAGTAACTTTCTCAGCATCTGCAGTATCCCTTCATTATTTGGAATAATATTTCTTAAACATTTATTATAGAGAGAGCATGCTAGTTTTCCAAAATCTATAGAACTAGAACCTTCTCGAAGAAGATATTTTCTTAACACGTGCGTGATAAGAATCTACGCCACGAAACGCCTATGGTGACCGCTTGCTATCAGACAGGCCATATGCTTATTTACCACCTGTGTGTAATCATACAAAGAGAACATAAAAAGTTGAATCTTCACCATTTTTCTAAAGTTTTAATCTTTTTTATTTGAAGTTGGTCCTCGACACGACCTAAAACTGTCGTGCGCTTAGTGCCACACTGTGCGAAACTCGTTTATGGTCTAAGAAAATATTGTTGGAGACTAAAATGGGACTGTTGGCATCAGTGTAGGATGTCAGCTGAAGGGCGGCGGCGGAAGAACGTCTCGTATGTCAACGGCGGCGCCCACATGCCCAGTTAAGAGGTCTACTACACATTGATGGCCTACATAACATATATGCGGTAGATTCATTTTCTTCATTATTGTGAATAATATTTCTTAAACATTTATTAAAGAAAAGCTTCAAATGCTAGTTTTCCGATATGTCTAGAATGAGAACCTTCTCGAAAAAGACATTTTCTTAACACACACACATGCTTATTTACCACCTTTAGGTAGTCGTAAAAAGACAACATACAAAGTTTAATGTTCACCATTTTTCTAAAGTTTTTATCTTTGTTTTATTTGAAGTTGGTCCTGGACATAACCTAAAACTGTCGTGCGCATAGTGCCACACTGTGCGTAACCCGTTTATGGTCGACGAACTTATTGTTGGAGACTAAAATGGGATCGTTGACATTAGTGTAGAATGTCAGCTGAAGGGCGGCGGCGGAAGAACGTCTCGTACGTCAACGGCGGCGCCCACAGACCCAGATAGGAGGTCTACTACACATTTGATGGCCTAGATTCATTCTTTTCATTATTGTGAAGAATATTTCTTAAACATTTATTAAAGGAAAGCTTCAAATGATAGTTTTCCGATATGTTTAAAATGAGAATCTTTTCGAAAAAGACATTACACACACATGCTTATTTACCACCTGTAGGTAGTCATAAAAAGAGAACATAAAAAGTTGAATTTTCACAATTTTTCTAAAGTTTTAATCTTAGTTTTATTTGAAGTTGGTCCTCGACACGACTTAAAACTGTCGTGCGCATAGTGCCACACTGTGCGTAACCCGTTTATGGTCTAAGAACATATTGTTGGAAACTAAAATGGGACCGTTGGCATCAGTGTAGGATGTCAGCTGAAGGGCGGCGGCGGAAGAACGTCTCGTATATCAACGGCGGCGCCCACAGACCCAGTTAGGAGGTCTACTACACATTTGATGGCCTACGTCACCTATATGTGATAGTTTCATTTACTTTCCTTCCCAATTACTTATTTAATAACAATATAACTTTTTGTAAATACCTAAATGTTGCATATGTGCACAGTTCATCTCTAATATTCAGTAATAAAGTTAGTTAAATTAACTTTTGTTGTCTTCTAATGGTTTAGATAACTGATAGATTACTTGAAATCATTGACATAGATTTTATAACGTATACAGTCAAGTCTTGAGGGTAATAAATTAAAAAAAACTAGCCGTATTCTTAATTACGCCGAATTACCGGAATGTTAATCCTGTTTAGTACGTCTAGTTCTAGAAAGGTCTTCTAAAAGTCTTGACACATCTACAGGTGCAAACGTCTATAGTCTAGAGAACTGCTTATCACCACTCGGTATATCGCCAAATGCTTGTTCTGCCATCTAATAATATAAAAATTGGCCATAAGAATCTGGAAGTAGCCAAAACCATTTTTAACAATCTTTACGATGGTTGTATTTTTTTTAATAAAAATATTACAATGTGTAAAAAAAATGTGTACGCAATCATTGTATAAAATTGGCATAGACCATTAAAACCACGGTCATTAACATCGTCTAGGACAAGATACACATTTAAAAAAATTAAAAACAACTACCTGCCACAAAAACAAAAACAGAACCGTCATAATATGACGGTTCTTGTGTCAATAATATTGATTTTTTTTTCCAAAAAAATATAGCCGGCATCACTGGCGATGATGTAAAGATTAAAGGCATTTAGAAGTTTTGGTGGAATAAAGAAACTCACATATATGTAAATCACGTATATGTGAATCCTGAAAACATTACACTCCTTTTTTGGGCTGTCGTGTTATAAGGAATTGGACTTTTATACATTTAACACTTTAGGAACTTGACATAACTTGAACTGGACAATTCAGGAACTAGATATTTCGGCAAATAGGCGTAAAGCACGGGCCACACCGCCAGCTGGCGAGGCGTCAGTTTAGGGAAACACCGAAAACGGTTACTAATGTAATGGTGGCCGTCAATCTAGCTTAGCATCAGGCCGAGAGGCCACGAATTGAGGCCATATTGACAAGCAAAATCAAAAAGAAACTTAAATAGCCATAAGTATGGTTTTTATTATTCTCGACATCATATTATCATTATCGTTTCTTTTATTAAAGAATAAACCAACTTACTTTGTTAATATCCAAAAATTTGCAGCAGATTGAACTAGTAGCAGTTAATGCTTAGATAACTACTCCTAGCTAGTATATTACTACATGGAATAAAAAGTTAAATCTGAGGGTCTACCTGCATACATAAACAGGTGCCCTGGTCAGTGTATATAAGATTTCTTATTGTAGATAGTTTACTGATAGATTAGTATGTAGCATATAGTGGAATACGAAGTTAATGTAATAGATACTTAGTATTATCATTCAGGAAGAATTTAAACTGTAGATCTTTTTTAAAAAAACTATAAAAATAACAAAAAAAAACAACCCAACAACATCAACACTTTAGCTCCGCGATAACCACAAAACATTGAACTTGAAGACTTAAACTTTGAGTGTCAATATTCTGTGCAAAATTTGGTAATTTGTGGTATAAAACAAAAAAATATAGCCACTTATTTAATAAATAACAAAATCCTAAAGAAATAATAAAAAAAAAGTAAATATATAAAACACTAGCAACCCGCCCCGGCTTCGCACGGTTACAAATTATACACCTAAACCTTCCTCATGAATCACTCTGTTTATTAGTGAAAACCGCATGAAAATCCGTTCAGTAGTTTTTCAGTTTATCGCTAACAGACAGACAGACGCGGCAGGGGACTTTGTTTTAAAATATGTAGTGATTAGTAAATAAAATTAGAATAGTCATTAATTGTTTCATATTAAACAATAAAGCGAACTCAATTTTCTCCTTTCCTATAGATTTTAAATGTTAAGGAAACTTGTAAATATTAATCCGTCATCCAATTCAAACTTGGTGATGATGATCGACATCAAAAGCATGGACCAAACGTTAAAACTTTGTAAATACCATTAATCAGTAGAACTCCAATAACAAATATGGCTGCAATTTTGTCTTGCGACAACTTGTGGCTCTGCCCATCCCCATGTAGGTATCTTATATTTTAAGGATAGCCATAGAAAAAACTGTACATTGACTGTAGCGAGGAAAATGTGAGCAAATGAATAGATTTGAAAATAGCTGTAATGCGACTATATAATAATACCATAGTTTTTATTTATAATTGTTTTAGTCTAATTATAATGAAGTAACTTGTCAAGCGGGGCGGCTAACGCGTTGGGCTTGCGATCGACTGGTTGCGGGTTCGAACCCCACCCCGTGCACTACCGACGCGACCCCTAACTCAAGCATTTAGCTTAGCTGGAAGGGTTAACAAGAATACTAGTAATTTGTGACCCATACTACCAGCATTCTTTATAAAAATAGAAATCTTAGAGATCTTCCAAAATAAGTGACGATATGGCCAACAGCTAGTAACAAAATACCGCAATAAAGCCATAGAATAGCTTCAGATTGTATAATCTTAAGCTATTCTATGGCCTTATTGCGGTATTTTGTAACGAATCATTTCTGGATTATAGGAACCGGGCATCAATATTCATTGCATTTGCTTACGGACGGTAAAATTTTTGTTGAAAAGTCAACAAAATTTCACCGTCCGTAAGCAAAACAAATCGTTTCTTGATTATAGGAACCGGGCATAGTACAAATATTAGCCGTTTTCTGACGACTCGCTTTCTTCTTATTTTTTGCTTTTACTCGCTGTGGGAAGTAAGCGATTACATTACCTTTTCTACCTCTAAACTAAACTTTTTTACTTGGTCTGCATTAGTAATTTAAACATACTTATATATATTAATCTAGTATTACATAATAAAATTCACTTTTATCTCATAAATTTTCTAATTTTAAGGTTTAGGTCGTAATGTACATTGGGCACTGATTGCCAGAGTGAAATCTAATATAGTAGGCCAGGAGATAGTTACAAAGTGACGCTCTCGTAGTTAACAAGAATTAACAATAAATAGTTAATAGTTAAAATAAAATTAGAGAGTTAACGTACCACGTATTTGATCGAAGCTATCTTTGTCAAATCCTCTATAGAATTCTATATTCCACAGCCTGAAAAATATAAGGAAATAAATATTAAATCAAGACAAAACTTTCGATGCTATCTTTTAAACAAATGCCGAATCAATCAATCATCAAAGTTACTTCATTTATCAAAAAGCCTTATTCATATTTACAAGAAAAATCCAGATAAAAATTAGCAATGGAAAAAACTTATCATACATTTGATTTTATTTTATACTAGCTGTTCCCAGCGCGACTTCGCTCGCGTGTACTAGTCTAAGAGACGTGGAAGATCGACCTTCACCCATCCGATAATTAGATGAGACATATTTTTTATCAAATATCTTTTATTTATAAACATGCCTATGATAGCTTGCCTATCGAAAAGTGTTCATGGCTATTTTTAATTAAATTAATTTTAATCATTTTTTTTTATAACCTTCGCTCTTTTGAAAACCGAAAAAAATTAATTACAACTGACAGTTTTCAATATAGAGAATATGCCTTGGTAGGCTTGCCTACTTATTTTTGTTTATGGCTACCTGGCAAGCAGGTATGAACAGGTATATAAATATAGGTAACTACACCCATCTGATAACCGATAGAAATTGATATCATAAGAAAGATAATTTAATTACAAAATCAATCATATAGACTTGCCTGCGAAAAACCGTTCATAAAATATTATTGCCAGGCTTCGAAGTTTTAGAATCGGAGTAATTTTATATGTGCGAAAGAGAAAGTAGAGCGTCCGAGGTCTGTGTGATAGAACAGGACACAAAGTAGCTGCTACACGCGACATGGCCGTTGAATGTACCCGAGTGCGCATCGCATGTTTATCTACTGTCGAAAATCATTTCGAAGCCACTAATAACAAACTTAATTTCGATTATAATTATTATATTATTACAGAATACATTTAGTTGTAACTGTGAAATAAATAAAAAAAATAAGTAATTTAATATACTAATAAATAAAAAAATATTTATTTAAAAAAATATTTTTTTATCTTAAATTTAAACTAAAAAAATTCAGTATAATATAAAAATATCATAAATATAGTAAAATTCAATACATTCACGATGTCAAAACCGTTTATTACAAAGCATATAAAATATTATATAGAAAAATATTACAAAATTGAAAAAATTAATTAACGTATGTGGTTCTCAATTTTTTTTTGCATTAAAGAAGACCAGCATGGTGGCATAATGATCTGGCCTAGGGGCCCTGGCAGAAGCAGGTGGCATAATGGTGGGGCCATAACTTTTTACTTTCGTTAAAAATGAAATTTATTATTATTATTAATTGTTCTATTTAATTATTATGCATGCGCACTCGATTATATTCTATGGACATGTCGCGTGCAGCTGCTACGTTGTGTCCTGCTCTATCACACAGACCTCGGACGCTCTACTTTCTCTTTCGCATAAATAAAATTACTTCAATTCTAAAACTTCGAAGCCTGGCAATAATAGTCTATGAACCGTTTTTCGCAGGCAAGTCTATATGATTGATTTTGTAATTAAATTATCTTTCTTATGATATCAATTTCTATCGGTTATCAGATCGGTGTAGTTACCTATATTGATATACCTGTTCATACCTGCTTGCCAGGTAACCATGAACAAAAATAAGTTGGCAAGCCTACCAAGGCATATTCTCTATACTGAAAACTGTCAGTTGAAATCAAATTTTTTCGGTTATCAAAAGAGTGAAGGTTATAAAAAAAAATTGATTAAAATTAATTTAATTAAAAATAGCCATGAACACTTTTCCATAAGCAAGCTATCATAGGCATGTTTTTAAATAAAAGATATTTGATAAAAAATATGTCTCATCTTATTATCAGATGGGTGAAGGTCGATCTTCCACGTCTCTTCTCTAATTCTTTTTCTAAAATAAAAGTAGCATAAGTTACTCCTTATAACGCCAGCTATCTGCCAGTGTAAATCTCGTGGAAATAGTTCAACCCGTTTCAAAGATTAACCGTAACAGACAGACAAAACTTAAAAAAATGGTATATTCGTGCTGAATGGTTATAAGTGCTGATTTTATGACATTACAAACTGTAACTTAAATTTTACTTATTTGTATAGATGAAATTTACAAGAGGTGACATCTGTTTATTATGTAAAGATATGGATTCTATATCAAAAACTCATGTATATATATCAGAAGCTAATTACAATGTGAACCTCATTACATTTCATTAAGAACATCACACAACAACAAGTGGGAGAACCATACTTCGGCACGTATGGGCCGGCTCGACCGGAGTGATACCACGGCCTCACAGAAAACCGGCAGTGAAGCAATGCTTACATTGCTTTTCGCCGAGTGAGTGAGGTTACCGGAGGCCCTAACCCTTCCCTCTTTCCCTCTCTTCCCCGCGTACTCCACTCCCACCTTAAAGGCCGGCAACGCACTTGTTACTCTCGAGGTTCAGGTACCCATGGGCGGCGGCAGTCACTTACCAACAGGTGAACCGTCTGTTCGTTTGCCCCCTACCCCATTAAAAAAATAAAAATAAAAACATCATTTAACGTAAAATAATTACGTTTTGGACGAATGGGAACAAAATTATTCTGAAGTATGTAGAAACTTATAGTTACGCTTAGATCTAGTTACAATAATAATATAATAATAATAATAAATAACCTGGCAACACTAAGAGGCAGTCTTCTTTTATAAGCGTATTTCCAATATTTATATTTTTCAAGGTAATTTTCTATTGAATCCATATATTATAGAAATCTATAAACGAAAATGCAGATCCAAAATAAAATATAAACAAGGAAAAAATGACGAAAATAAGCTATAAATAGAATACTAAGACATGACATAAGTCATGTCATAAAAAAAAAAAATTATTAAACCGAAACGAATACAATTATTAAGAAATTCCGAAGATGCTTACAAGATCCAGGGCAAAAGCGCAAATACCATCCCCGGACTCGTCGCTCAGCTCCGCCTTGCGGCCCCCGGAAACCACATCAAGTGTATCGACCGCTGTTGAGGCGTCGAGCTCGACATCGAGTGGCGAGTTTTTCTCTCCGCCGACGTCGCCAACACCTGTACCTCGGCAGGGGAGAGGCCGGCCACCGAATGGCTTGGGATCCCGAGGCCCACCGGCTTCGAATAGGGCTCCCGCTACCGGTGGTAATGTGCGTCGCATGAGATGGACGACTTTAATAAATGACAACGTCATGCCAGCATATTTTGTGGCTGCAGAGGGAGGAACTAACCTCACTGCGTACCGTGATCGTATGCTGTCTCTGTTTCAGGAACTTGAACCAACTGTTAACGTTTCGGCGCAACGACTATCGGACCAAGTACGGGCCATCCAACGATGTCATTTGTTGGATAACTCTGTGTGCTTGAGAGGCTACGCTTGGACTTGCAGACTTATCACTATGGCTTCTCCTCCTTCACAAATAGTTACACAATTACCATCTGGTTTATTACGACCTTACCCTGATGAGGGTGGAGAGGACAGTACTGCTTCATCTGTAAGTACTCAGTATAATGATCAAATAAGGAATACTTTGGAAGGTGCTATTCGAGAATATCGGTCCATGAGTTATGAAAACAGACCTTGTTTGGCGCGTTTGCCAATGCATAAACGAAATAAAGCGCTGGTGTGTGCCCTTGATTCTATGTTAACTATTTATTTAGAAGAAAGCAAAGATCTCAGGGATACACACTCAATTCTGTATTGCTGTATTGTGCAGCTGTTGCAGCATGTCGAGTAGCTGGTGTTAAATTCCCAGAAAATAATACCGCTACTCGGCCAAAGCTTGCTGTTCCGGCGTGGCAGTGCAGGATTGAGCGTCGTATCACTAAGGCGAGGGCACTCATTGGCAAGCTTATCTGTTTCAAATCGGGTAACAGACGTCCGAGAGTAATGCGTTTTGTGAATCGGGCTTTTTCGGGAACTGGTATCAGTTCCTGTCATTATGCAGCACGAGTCACAGAGCGCATTGACTTTCTGAAACAGAAGGTTCATGCATGGGCAAACCGTATACGAAGATACAAAAAAAGAGTGGACCGATATACTCAGAATCGTTCATTCCAAAAGGATGAGAGGTGGGTTTATAGAAGGTGGGAGCAGCCTGATGTAGTGAGTGACACACATTTCCCAGATGCTGGAATTACAAATACATTTTGGCGTAACATCTGGGCAATGCCTGTCACTCACACAGAGGGTGATTGGATGCGAGATGTTGAACGATCATGTGAGTCGATTGATACCATTGAGCCAATATCCATTTCCAGCACTGATATAGCTTGTGCAGTTCGTTCGCTGCCTAATTGGGAATCAGCGGGACAGGACGGACTGCATAACTTTTGGTTGAAGTGGCTCCGTAGCTCACATGTACGTTTGGCATCTCGATTTCATTCATGCTTAGAATCAGGCTCGCTTCCAACTTTTATGACCACTGGAGTAACTCACCTCCTCTATAAGTCTGGTAATGCCACGGATCCCAAAAACTACAGACCTATAACGTGTCTCCCAACACTTTATAAATTACTAACATCTATTCTGAGAGTGAAGATAACATCTCATATAACTAACAATACTATTAGGGCTTACTCTCAGAATGGCTCCTTATACTTGACACGATCATTAACCAACAAGTTCGCCGTAACCGAAAGGATTTGGCGACATGTTGGATAGTTTATAAGAAAGCCTATGACTCTGTGCCGCATACGTGGCTCTTGAGAGTGATGGAGTTGTACAAGATTGATACGACTCTATGCACTTTCTTGAAGGCATGTATGCGGCAATGGAGAACGGTCCTTTGCTATCCAGGATGTCGGCGCGCCCCCAGGGTGACGGCGAGCATATAAAAATCAGGCGGGGTATATTTCAGGGTGACAGTTTGAGTCCCTTGTGGTTCTGTTTAGCTTTGAATCCTCTCAGCACTTTGCTGGAGAGTTCAGGGCTAGGCTATCGTTTGCGGAGAGGAGGTCAGGTTATATCCCACCTCATTTTCATGGATGATTTGAAACTGTTTGCCTGCAGCAATTTCCAATTGATAAGATTACTAGAGGTAACTGAAACCTTTAGTAAATGTATCAGCATGGAATTTGGTGTGGATAAATGTGCAGTCATGCATGTTAAAAGAGGCAGGATTGTGGAATCTGATGGGATGGAACTCACAGATTCCACACACCTTAGATGTCTTTCCGCCAACGAAACTTACAAGTATCTAGGTATGTCACAGGCGTTAGGTGTAAATGAATTGATTATGAAGCAATCGTTACAGGAACGCTTCTTTGGCCGCCTGAAAAAAGTATTGCAAAGTCTTTTGTCAGACGGTAATAAGGTGCGGGCCTATAATGATTGGGTCATGCCAGTCCTAATCTACTACTTTGGAATACTTAGATAGACTCAGACTGAACTAGATGCCCTGGATAGAAGAGTTCGTACATTGCTTACCGCGTACCGAATGCACCATCCACGATCGTCGGTAATGAGATTGTATATCCCGCGGAAATGTGGGGGTCGTGGTTTTTTAAATGCCAAGACCCTCCATAATCGCGAGGTATGCAATCTTAGAGCCTACTTCCTCTCCGTTAACGTGGATGTGCATCGGGATGTGGTAGCAGTTGACAACGGACTCACCCCGCTTGCTCTAGGAAAAGAGAACTGGCGCAAACCTGCAGTACTTAATATTACTGATCGTAAGGAGATATGGAAGGGCAAAGAGCTGCATGGACGTTTTTATCGGGCCTTAAATGGGCCCGATGTCGATTTATTAGCATCTGTGTCCTGGCTACGGTTTGGTGATCTCTTCGGAGAAACTGAAGGTTTTGTCTGTGCAATTACAGATGAAGTTGTTATGACGAATAACTATCGAAAATATATCCTGAAGGACGGCACGATTGACATTTGTCGAGCATGTCATCGTCCCGGAGAAACTCTCAGGCATATAATTTCCGGTTGTTTTCGTGTTGCCAACGGTGAGTACTTGCATAGACATAACCAAGGGGCCAGGATAGTCCATCAGCAACTTGCTCTTAAATATAACCTTGTGACTGTTGAGTTACCGTACTACACGTATGTGCCCGACCCAGTTCTTGAAAATAGTCGTGCAACATTGTACTGGGATCGATCTATCGTCACTGACAGGACTATTGTTGCCAATAAGCCTGATATAATGGTGATAGACCGATTAGAGCGCCGAGCAATGATTGTTGACATCACCTTCGCCATCACGACAATCTCTTGAAGGCTGAAAAACAGAAAGAAATAAAATATTTGGACTTATCCCACGAGATTGTCGACATGTGGGATGTGGATTCAGCAATCATTGTGCCGATAGTCATTTCGGCCCATGGGTTAATTACTAAGAGCCTCGACCAACACCTTCAGAGGCTCACGTTAGGCAGCTGGATCAAGAGCCTAATGCAGAAGGCAGTCCTTCTCGACACGGCACGCATAGTGAGGAGGTTTCTGTCTTTGGAATCCTAACCACCGGTAGCTTGGTCCCTGTACCCGATATCGGTGGGACACTATTTTTTATATTTTTAAATATATTTTTTATATAATAATGTATTTAAAAATGTAATTTATATGTATTTAAATGTTAATAAAGAGAATAATAATACGTTTATCCCGTTTGCCTATGCATAACAGAAATATAGATCTGGTGTGTGCCCTGGATTCGCTATTGTCTGACTATTTAGACAATAGTGAAGATCTTAGTGATACACACTCTATTCTCTACTGTGCGGCTGTCGCAGTATGTCGAGTAGTGGGAGTTAATTTTTTTGTAAATACCACTACTACTCGACCCAAGCCTGCTGTGCCAGCCTGGCAGTGTAGAATTGAGAGTCGTATTGCTGAGGCTAGGACACTCATCAGTAAGCTAATTAATTTTCGATTGGGCAATACGAGGCCAAAGGTGATGCGCTTTGTGAAACAGGCATTTCTGGGGACTGACATCAGTCCTCAACAATACATGTCATGTGTCACAGAGCGCATAGACTTTCTAAAGCAAAAAGTTTATGCGTGGGCAAATAGGATACGACGTTACAAAAAACGAATAGATAGGTATAATCAGAATCGTATTTTCCAAAGAAATGAGAGGTGGGTTTACCGAAAATGGGAAAAAGCGGATCCATGTGTGAGTGATGAGCACTTACCGGATGAAGATGTTACAAATACATTTTGGCGTAACATCTAGTCGGTGCCTGTCACTCATACAGAAGGTGATTGGATGCGAGATGTTAAGCGGTCATGTGATAGTATACAAAAAATTGAACCTATTGCCATAGCCACAGAGGACGTAAGTAGTGCAGTCCGTTCATTACCAAATTGGAAGTCAGTTGGACCAGACGGACTGCACAACTTTTGGCTTAAGTGGTTCCGAAGCTCACATGCCCGTTTGGCATCTCAATTCCAATCAGCTTTGGATTCAGGGTTATTACCCCATTTTATGACCACTGGCATTACCGACTTACTCTACAAATCCGGTAGTGCCTTGGATCCCAAAAACTGTAGACCTATTACGTGCTTACCAACCGTATATAAGCTTCTAACATCTATTCTGAGACTCAAAATTACTACACATTTAAATAAAAATTCGATCATTTCTATTTCTCAGAATGGATGTAGAAGCGGGACCCATGGCACTAAGGAGCTCCTTATCATGGATATGGCCATTAGCCAACAGGTGCGTCGTAACCGTAAGAATCTGTCGACATGTTGGATAGACTATAAGAAGGCCTATGAGTCGGTTCCACATACGTGGCTTTTGAGAGTGCTAGAGTTGTATAAAATTGATACAACTCTTTGCACTTTTTTGAAGTCGTGTATGGGGCAATGGAGGACGGTACTTCGCTATCCAGGATGTCGGCAGATTGCCGCAAGCGATGTACCAATAAAGATCGAGCGGGGTATATTTCAAGGTGATAGTTTGAGTCTCTTGTGGTTTTGCCTGGCTTTGAACCCTCTCAGTACTCTGTTAGAGGGTTCAGGACTAGGCTATAGGTTGCAGAAAGATGATCGAGATATGTTTCGGCTTCTATACATGGATGATTTGAAACTACTAGCCCCCACTAATTTGCAATTGATAGCGTTACTGAAGGTAACTGAAAACTTTAGTAACTCTATCAAGATGGAATTTGGTGTGGACAAGTGTGCAGTCATGCATGTAAAGAAAGGCGTGATAGTGGAATCTGAAGGAGTCGAACTTTCCGATTCAACAAAACTCAGATCTCTGTCTGCCACCGAAACCTACAAGTATCTAGGTATATCACAATCATTGGGAATACCTGAACCTAATATGAAACAAGCGCTGCAGGAACGCTTTTTTGACCGCCTGAAAAAAGTGCTAAAAGTCTTTTATCAGGGGGTATCAAAATGCGTGCCTGCAACGCTTGGGTCATGCCGATTCTGATGTATTCCTTTTGGTATACTTAGATGGACTCAGACGGAACTAGATGCCCTTGACAGGAGAGTCCGTACACTGCTCACTGCATTTCGAATGCACCACCCACGTTCATCGGTAATGAAGTTGTATATCCCACGAAAGTTTGGAGGTCGTGGACTTTTAAACATTAAGACCTTACACAATCGTGAGATATACAACCTTAGAGAATATTTTCTTCATAGTGATGTGGGAGTGCATTGTGATTTGGTTGCAGTGGACAACGGACTCACTCCGCTCGCTCAAAGAGAACTGCCGCAAACCTGTAGTTCTTAGTACTAATGAGCGCAGGGAGGTATGGAAGGGCAAAGCACTTCATGGTCGTTTTTATCAGGCCCTAATTGTATTTAAGGGCAAGTTGTTGATGTACAATCCTGGCCAGTTGATTGTGTCTGTGCAAATATTCACCATTGGCAAGACAAGAACAACCAGAAATAATTCTCTTTAGCCAGAGCGAGCAGAGTGAGTCCGTTGTCCACTGCAACCACATCACAATGCACTCCCACATCACTATGAAGAAAATTTTCTCTAAGTTTGTATATCTCACGACTGTGTAAGGTCTTAATGTTTAAAAGTCCACGACCTCCAAACTTTCGTGGGATATACAACATCATTACTGATGAACGTGGGTGGTGCATTCGAAATGCAGTAAGCAGTGTACGGACTCTCCTGTCAAGGGCGTCTAGTTCCGTCTGAGTCCATCTAAGTATACCAAAAGAATACATCAGAACCGGCATGACCCAAGTGTTCCAGGTATGCATTTTGTTACCCCCTGATAAAAGACTTTTTAGCACTTTTTTCAGGCGGCCAAAAAAGCGTTCCTGCAGCGCTTGTTTCATATTAGGTCCAGGTATTCCCAATGATTGTGATATACCTATATACTTGTAGGTTTCGGTGGCAGACAGAGATCTGAGTTTTGTTGAATCGGAAAGTTCGACTCCTTCAGATTCCACTATCACGCCTTTCTTTACATGCATGACTGCACACTTGTCCACACCAAATTCCATCTTGATAGAGTTACTAAAGTTTTCAGTTACCTTCAGTAACGCTATCAATTGCAAATTAGTGGGGGCTAGTAGTTTCAAATCGTCCATGTACAGAAGGTGAGATATAACTCGATCGTCTTTCTGCAACCTATAGCCTAGCCCTGAACCCTCTAACAGCGTACTGAGAGGATTCAAAGCTAGACAGAAACACAAGGGACTCAAACTATCACCTTGAAATATACCTCGCTCGATCTTTATTGGTACATCGTTTGCCGCCATCGACATCCTGGATAGCGAAGAACCGTCCTCCATTGCCCCATACACGACTCCAAAAAAGTGCAAAGAGTTGTATCAATTTTGTCCAACTCGAAATTAAGTTTGTTATTAGTGGCTTCGAAATGATTTTCGACAGTAAATAAACACTGTTCTCTTAGTCATATGTAACAGAGCATGCGATGCGCACTCGGGTACATTCAACGGACATATCGCGTGTAGCAGCTACTTTGTGTCCTGTTCTATCACACAGACCTCGGACGCTCTACTTTCTCTTTCGCGCCTATAAAATTACTCCGATTCTAAAACTTCGAAGCCTGGCAATAATATTTTATGAACGGTTTTTCGCAGGCAAGTCTATATGATTGATTTTGTAATTAAATTATCTTTCTTATGATATCAATTTCTATCGGTTATCAGATCGGTGTAGTTACCTATATTTATATACCTGTTCATACCTGCTTGCCAGGTAGCCATAAACAAAAATAAGTAGGCAAGCCTACCAAGGCATATTCTCTATATTGAAAACTGTCAGTTGAAATTTTTTTTTTCGGTTATCAAAAGAGTGAAGGTTATAAAAAAAAATTGATTAAAATTAATTTAATTAAAAATAGCCATGAACACTTTTCGATAGGCAAGCTATCATAGGCATGTTTATAAATAAAAGATATTTGATTAAAAATATGTCTCATCTGATTATCAGATGGGTGAAGATCGATCTTCCACGTCTCTTAAACTATATAGACACCGTTAATAACGTGAAACGCTGACAATTTGAGACCAAAAAAATATTTTTTAACCCAAAATTATTTAAATATCATAATAAATAATACATACCGTCAACTAACCTCAAATTCTACAAACGTATTTAAAGTAATATGTAAAAACCATTTTTGTCACTATCGTGAAGTTGGTAACTGATTTTGAAAACCTAAAATGTTGACTTCAAGGTGTCGGTTTATCGTGACGGTGTGCGCGCGCATCGTAAAAATTTACTCTTACCATTTTTCCATAACGCGCCAAAAGAACTTAAAAAAAAAACCTTATTTCATGTCTGGAAATTCTGACATCAAAATTTACATACATACCTACATAAAACTTACACCTACATCCCCGAAAGGGTAGGAAGATGTGTATTAAATACCCACTTTTACCAACCACAATTTGGTCACGTAATAGCGGGCAAGTCTAATGCCGTCAACTGGGCACCTTGGCAAATAAAGATAGGAAAATTGGGAGCATATTTAAGGAGAACCATACTTCGGCACGTACGGGCTGGCTCGACCGGAGGGATACCACGGCCTCACAGAAAACCGGCAGTGAAACAATGCTTGCATTGCTTTTCGCCAGTGAGTGAGGTTACCGAAGGCCCTAACCCTTCCACCCTTCCCCTACTCCCACCTTGAAGGTCTGCAACGCACTTGTGACTCTTGAGTTGCAGGTGCACATGGGCGGCGGTAGTCATTTACCATCAGGTGACCTGTCTGCTCGTTTGCCCCTATACCATAAAAAAGGGTACCTAAGGTAAGAAAGGGATATTGCTTATACGGATGGATTAGGGAATGTAATAATAGCTCGAACTGGTCAGGCTCGCATACCTGTAACTCCAACTGGCTGTAGCCGGGAAGACCAAGTCCTCTAACCTCTTTACTTAATAAAAATATATGGGTAATAAATTAGAATAAACACTTTCGTGTGTGTGGTATTCATGTTAGTCACGTGTTTATTCCGGGGATGCCCGACTAGTTTCGGACCCAACGGGGTCCCCTTTTCAAGGAGTGAAGCGTCCTGCCGCGACGGTGTCCGGCGTTACTCTGAGTTCGCGACTCTTCCACCGATTCTTTTGCCTTTTGGAACGTGCGGATGTGGACAACGCAACGGAAATGCAACCGTCTACATCCGCTCGTGCCGAAAGACAAAAGAACCAGTGGCAGCGTCGCGAACTCAGTGTGTTAAAGATATATGGTTTACTCACATTTCGGGGATGCCCGACCTGTCAGACGCTTGCGTTGCTGTTGCGTTGTCTACATCCGCACGTTCCCAGAGCCAAAAGAACCGGTGGCAGTGTTACCAACCCAGTGTGACGCCTGATACCGTTGCGGGAGGGCGCTTCACTCCTTGAAAAAGGGCCCCCGTCGGGTCCGAAATTAGTCGGGCATCACCGAAATGAACGCGTTTGTAAAACCTACATCTTTAACAATGGTTTAATGTTAACGGTGTATCCGTTTCTTTTCAGACATGCCTCTTTAAGAAAATAAAAAACAAAATCATTGAAATTTACATGAAAAATAGATAAAACATTGTATAAAAAAGGTGCATCAACCGCGAGAAACAGCATTTTTTAAGAGAAACACAATTAAAAAAAAATATCCTAGCCCAGCTTTTTTTTCGGCTGACGTAACTATTTATCGGCTATACGTACATAACGATTCCAAGATATGATAACTCCTTTCTGTACCGCGTTTTATGTATAGCAACCAGTCGCGCGAGTTGAATACGTGAGGGGCGAGGCGAGCCGAGCCAATGCCCTGATACTTTATTCTAGTTATAATTTAATATTCTAAGACTGTACATTAAATAAACTGAATGAGTAACTGTAAAGAATTATTTTAAATAGATAAGTGTAGGAGCCAATGACAAAGTTACGGCCTGGTATTTATCTTAGGTATAGTTTAACTATTTAATATTTTACTAAACACGTCTGCAATTACTTCCTTATAGTAGTACAGCAGCCACTGGCAATGTGATGCCATAGTATTTTATCATAGTAGTAAATATTTTAGGATTATCGATTGCACATATACCTAATTCAAGAGGGGCTCGTGGCTAAGTGGTAACCGAGTAGGTTAGCACATTACAAGGTTAAGTAATACTAGCCAGGTCAGTCTTAGCATGAGTGACTATTCTTAACACATCAAGATCCCTCCGTGCCCGGAGAGCACGTTAAGCCGTCGGTCCCGGTTGCCATACGAACATTTATGGCATTCGTTACGGGTAGTTGGTGCCCTAAAAGTCCGACAACATGGTCTGACTACAGAACTTCGATATCGCCTAGTACTTGGGTGGTGGAGGTCTGATGGCAGTCGCTTCACGTAAAATGTCGAAGTTCGGCCGTATCGTAGTTAGACTGTAAGCCGACCCCAACTTAGTTGGTAAAGGCGCGGAGGAGAATATAGTTAATTAATGTAAGGCTCTGGTGATATAATATAATACATAGCATACAAATATATAATATACACTTTTAGTAAGGCAAAGTATAGCCTGTTTCCAAATATGTATGTAAATATCCCATAGCTTACATGCGCAGCAACGATTCACGAATACACGTCGTAGCGATGAAGTTGTATAGGTAATCAAATACGACACACCGTTTTTGTCTTGTTCCAGAATTACGGGTTTGAGATTTATCTTAGAACGTGTTAAATTTAGAATTAAGCGGAAATTGAAAAGGGAGACATAACGAAAGAGTTTGCGAGCATCTCGGTTTGAGAAGCGTATTATCGGTATAGCAGGTTTCTGTTAGAACTGCTATACTGATTAAGCACCTCCACTCTACAGAAGACCACGCTTAGACAGTACCTATTAGTAATAAGAAGATTCGCTGTTTATAGACGCCACTAAATATTTACTGACAAGTGTTCCGTGTACGTATTTCCCGACCTACGTATATAAGAAAACATTTATTAATGACTGGTGACTTGCGTATTGTTGGCACTCGGGTCAGTATCCAAATACTCTATCGAGAGTACTCGAGTCGACCCAAATTGGTGACGTCGACGACGACGAGTAACTATTCTGGTTCTATGGTGAATCACGTGCAATTAGTACCTACCCTGATGACTGAAGTCCATTCGGTATTGATTATGAAATGGACAGCGTATGCATTTTTGCCACCATTCTTGTATAAGAACATATAGGAACTCCGTTGAATTACTCTGTAATAGAGTATGAAATTTTAGGTAAGAATGTGCTTTGAAGAGTTTGAAGTTGGAAGTTGAGCGCATTAAAGTTGATAACTTTTTAAACCTCAGTTTGTCAAACGTTGTTTGAACATATCTGATATTCGTCTGAACAATAAACTTCGTTGTTTTGTAATGGTTGGAATATTGTATTTATATACAAATTAAGACAAATTAGTAGTATGTTAAACCTTTATGAAAACTATTGTATAATGTAAGTCACAAAATTTTTTGTACAACAAAGAGAAACAATAAAACTACATCCAAATTGCTGTAAACTCTCAGGGCGGGATTCGAACTCGCAAACGACTGCTACAGAGAATATACTTAGCTAACCATACAATGGAAATTCAATTCCACTACTTCTTAATTTCGCCTGATACACTCGTGTGGAAATCGAAGAGACCAGTCCATTGTGGACTCAACCTGTTTTGATAATAGTATTTATAAATACATGGCTTTCATATTAAACCTAGTTTAAATCCTACGTCATTATTTAATTATGTTGTCAATCAATTAACTGACTGTAATAGGCCTAAGTAATGCCATTTGAAGTTTAAGGTTAACCTTAGTTTTCAAAATATTCGATTAATTCGAAAACTCATTGTCCATCAGGCTTTCTGGGAATGTTACTTAAGTTACCGTTGGAAAGCACATGTAAGGCCTAAGTCATTATCACAATACAATCCGAATTTGTAGTCTATCATTTAGAATCTTAAGTGTTAAAGTTTTAATTATTATTAAATTGAAAAGAATTTTAGAAATTCAGTAAGAGTTAAAACAATTATAAATTAATTAAGATTTACAAAAAGTAATAAAAAACTTTCATTTCGTATTCATATATGAAATAACATTACATCACACTTAGGTACTAAAATTGTTTTACTTACTATAAAAATAACAAAAAACAATTATGTTAATCACAATGAATATATCACATTACTTGCTAGCAGTGGTCCAGACAGATCTAGCTAGATTACTAAATCAGCCACAGAATAGATAAAAGTACCTAAGTACAAAAAGTTCACTCATGATTTCATGTAGTTAAATACCGACTTTCCCCACTACACCATTAAGTTTAAATTAGCTCGTACATAAGAAAATCTGCATTAACTCAAATAAGCTATTGTGTAACTAGTCTCTACGTGAGTTTATTTTACTATCAACGCAAGTTGAACTCAAGATAAGTACTTAATGTGTAATTGAAAATAAAACAACATATTGGTTATAACGACCAAAACCATAACTTCCGGTTGAATGTTATACCTGATAAATGATTCGGATAAATGATATACCTGATTATACTCGTCGTGTCGTTTAACATAAAAAGGAAATCAATATTAGCAGAAGTAAAAAAATGCATATTTGGAACAAAATTAATAGAATAATAGACTCGCATTACAATACCGATAAAATAAGTAAAACCGTACAAACAACACTGTTTATTACGACATTGCGAAACGCGATTAAGCTAATGATAACTAATACTCATACAACTTTTGGCAAATATTACATACATCGTTAGATTATGGACTACATAAAAATACTGCGAGCCACGTACATTCGATGCCGGCCAATTGGGTCCGCTTTTCGTAACTTAACAGTTTAAACGTGAAGTGCCCCGGGTTTTAGCCATAGTTTAAAAAGAGAGTTTTATTCATATATATATTTAATCACAACACCAAATAAAGCATTAAAAAATAGCTGTTTATCTGCAAAAAAATGGCTACTGGACTATCTCATAATTGGGGCCCACTTCAATCTATGTATTAGTCAGTTTAATTCTGGGCAGTAGGTATATATCATAAATGTCTATTTTATAACTTGATGTTAAATGTAACTGTGTCAATTGATCGCTGTTTTATATAAATGTATTTCTAATGTGTAAGCTATATATAAAATTTACAATACGTAACAGTGTAGGTAATATGTGTTTTCACGAAGATGATTTTATTTTAAATAGAGTAGTTGACGTCTTGTTATAACGAAAAAGATAAAAAAGGCTAAAATATTGATTTTTGGTTTATGTACTGTTACTGAATAAGAAATGTCCAAATTAAACCAAATATCAGTACCTAGCTTCGATATTACATATTATTAAAACCACATGATGTCATTGAACAAATGTAGTTCATTACTTTATTGCAGTTTTATATAAAAAAAGGCGATTTAATAACCTGAAATATCGAAGCTAAAAGATTTTCTAATTTTGTATTTATAATCTATCTATCTACTATTAACACACGGAAAACGGAACATATTTTTTATCAATAAGTTCAAAAAAGTACCCAGGTGAGGTAGGTAATCTTCATCCTTGCTGATTGCAGATATAAATGTAATAATAATATATCTCTTCATTGTACACCAAAATAATTTTAAAGAGTAGGAGCACAGCAAAGTTAGGTGGTAGATACAATTGGCGGCCTTATCGCACTGAGGCAACCATGGGTGGAGCGAACACAGGAAATCGATTTAAGGGCAGTATGTATACCTAGTAGGTATATATACAAGTTAAATAAAGATAAAGTATCTTACATATAGTGTAAGAATATAATACAAGAGAGCAATAGACAGATAAATACATAAGCAAATATAGGTATGTACTTACATCTAGGTATACCATACATATAATATTTGAATACCGCAAATATAATCATTGTGAATATTGAACCTTGTCTTATCTACAAGAGCTGGAAATTAATAATGTATTCATCAAATTTTTAGATATGAGTACCGTATACTCGCTGAATATTAATGATTTTCAGTGCATAATCATAAGATAAGAATTGCCGAAAACTCATGCTTTTAAAGGCAAACTTTGTATAGGAAATCCCATGGGGTACAAATTACAACCATAGTAGTAGGACTGTGGATAACAGCATGTTCAAAAAGTATTGATAGATAGATTTTTCCTTTTATTCGTAATATACTGTGGACAAATTGATCTTTTTGAAGATACAGGTCAGTTATACCCGGTTCCTATAATCAAGAAACGATTCGTTTTGCTTACGGACGGTAAAGTTTCGTTGAATTTTCAACGTAATTTTTACCGTTCTTAAGCAAAACGAATCGTTTCTTGATCATAGGAACCGGGCATTAATCGCTTTATATGTTAAAAAGTGGTCACCTACTCTATTGTCACTGTTACAAACTCTCAAGGCCTAATTCTTTTGTACCTTCCATTTCAGATTGTTGTATTTGTACCAATTTATGTATTAAGTATGTGTTATACACAATACTATATGTATTAAGTATGTATAAAATGTTGAAGTTATTTAGATCTCAAAACCTGATGTCTATTTTTGGATTGTAAACTATGTGTCTGATAATAATAAATGTTCTTTAGTTATTCAATGGTTTTATTTAAGGAGAATACCATTACTTTGCAGCTTTCTAAGTTATAGTTGTGGGAAGTGGGTAGTTGCCTTTGTTTAAAACAAGTTATTTCAGTCTTCAAATTAAGTCTTACTAATTGTTATCTGCGGAATACTATACATTATTCCAGGACAAAAAGCTTAGCTTATGTAGCTATTCAAAACTATAATTTATCTCTGTGCCAAATTTCATTAAGAACTGTGCAGCCTTTTTTGCGTGAAAGAGTAACAAGCATCCATCCTCACAAACTCACAAACACTCGCCTTTATATTATTACTCAGATAATTATGAGGATTTAAAAAAACATTCCTTAGTTCAAGTTTTTTAATTATTTTTAAATGTCAATTCAAACATTAAAAGAAAATCATTTGACGATAGCTAAATGTGACGTCACAATTGTTTCATACATTATGTAGAACATACAGTTTTTACATTTAATAAATTGTAACTGTCTTGACTTGAGAGCTAACTACCGTATTGTTGATATTAGTCCTGTTTATAAAGCGTCTCATAGACGAACATGGGCTTCCTCTCCGTATGATATCTTAGCCTGATTCATTTCCATACAATATGGATAATTAAGCTGGTTTCCTCACAATATTATTCATTATTAAAGCACAGATCAACTTCGACAAACAGAGAATCAACCGAGTGCCCAATCATGGGTTAAACACGTTTTTATTGTTTTTTTTTTTGTTAATTACTTAATAATCCAAAGGAAAAACAATCTACGTAAGTATGTCGAAACTCTGTAGAAAATATATTACTTTAGCAGTGAGTTTATAGGTATGGAAAAATCCAAGAGCCAATATGCATGGATACATTAAACAATAGAACATCCACTGCTGGACATAGGCCTCCCTTAATGACTTCCAAGAAGCGGCCTGGATCCACGAACAGCCTGCGATGTTTATTAGGTCGTATGTCCACCTTGCTGATGAACGTCCTATGGATATGCCTTAAGGCTGAATTGATGATAATGATGATGATATTAAACCAAAAGTATATACCGTATCCTTCGCTGTATGTAAGTATATATGTACTGTTGAGGCTAGAAGAAAGGTAAGAATTGTAAGACAATCTTCAAGTACCTATACCTTGTTTGTCAGGTTCTTACGATAAGTTTATTCAATATGGACCATATTATTTTGTCGCTCATATTCGATAGAAATAAGTCGTCGCAAATGGTCTACTACCATGCCCTGGCTGAGTGATGCTTTCAGAGAGGCTTGGAACTGTGGGAGATCTCTGATGATGCTTCAACATTAATGGTGAGTTAAAAATGGTAAGTAATAATAACTTGAGACATCTTACACACGGCCGTCTGATCCCAAACTAGGCAGAGCCTGTACTATAGTAACCGGACTGCTGATAAACATACTTAAATATTACTAAATACATACATATTATAAATAAATTACACGCAGACACAGGACAAATGATCATGCTCATGACAAAATTGTTTGTCCACGAATCGAACCCACGACCTCTGGCTCAGTATTCAGGATCACTAAACCAACAGGCATAAAGTATGGACGCACGAACACGCATGACCCTTAAAAAATATTTACAAATGTTTAAGAGACATTCAACCGTGAAATCAATGTGAGTCTTGTACATAAAACAATTAGCAATGTACATTGCTAATTGTTCTATGCACAAAGCAATGTGTACATCTGTACACATTAGTCGTACATACATAGGGTAGGCGCTGGAACGACAAGTTATGTTATATATTACCTTATATTTGTTAATAGCATTTATAGCATATTAGCGTTTTAATTTCAGACTGAAATAATCAATCGTTAAGACATTACATTACTTTATATTTTACACACATTCGGTGTATTGCTCGTACATTACCGTCAGGCATGTAGCATTATCTAAATTATCCGCTTGCGCTGCCCACTGTGGAAGAATCACCATCATTTCTTTTTAATCACAGGACACTAGATAACTGTTCAAAGTGGACCCACCCGACCTTATAAGCGTATAGTGTATCTGCTTTTAAGTAGAAACCATGGCAACAGAGGCAAATAAGGGGTCAAGTGCAATAAAGATTCGGATTAGGAAGAGTTCGGAATTGAAAATGATATTGTTATTATCTGTTTCCCGTGTAAATTTATATACTTATGAAGTTAATATTTTCGTTAAGGTTCGTGATTAAATCGAAACATTACAATAAAATTATATCTTTCAGTTAGTGTATGGAGCATAATTTTTTTTTTTTTTTTTAACTCCACACATCTCACACACGGCCGTCTGATCCCAAACTAGGCAGAGCCTGTACTATGGTAACCAGACTGCTGATAAACATACTTATATATTTCTAAATACATACATATTATAGATAAATTACACCCAGACACAGAACAAATTATCGTGCTCATCACACAATTATTTGTCCTGGGTGGGAATCGAACCCACGACCTCTGGCTGGCAGGGTCACTAACCACTAGACCAACAGGCCATCAACAGTCAATAATGTCGAATAACTTTAGATACGTCATATCCTCTCGGGTGAAAATTCGTATTCTTGTAAATATGAACTTGTAAGTTACAAAAAAACAATCAGCTGGCAGTATGCCGAAGGAAAACTCGTCAGCTGGTGCATTTAAATAGGTGATAGATGCTCCCGCCTGGCTCCTGCGTTGCACCTGGGGATCAGCTGACAATCTTTGCAACGAGATACAGCCAGCTGACATTTTTATTTATTCACAATAGCATATAAACTGTCATGTAATAAATTTTCAATTGAGAGGAAATCACTGAACGTATAAGTACCTATATATTTTTTTCACGTTCATGTGACCAGCTGACGTATAATCCACCACTCTATAGTCAGCTGGCTTTTATTTTTCTACAAGATGTTGGGTTAGCTATAATTTAATACAATTCTCAATCAAAAAATAATATTTTGTTTTACGTGCGCTGCTTCTCAACCCCCTCGAAGGAACCGCAGCTGACATTCACGACGCTTGATGATACAACTCTCTGAAGCATTTTACGAGTTTTCGCCCGATTGGTCATGAAAATCTGTTGCTGGCTCGCGGGCCACTATACAAATTCTTCCTTTGGAACACACAAAAAAACTAAATGTAAGACCACATACTCGGCGAGCAGCACTGTTTCTTCACATATACATACACATTACAGTAAGGATGGAGGTACCAGTAGATTAATTGACAAGCGCCTTGACAATTGAATTACCAAATTGAAGGTTTTCATCAAAAGTTCAAAAATAATTATCACTAGACATTACACAATAAACATTGCAATGCAATAAACCATCAATTCGAAAACAAGAGAGATCACGCAACGGTAGCCGAAGAGACTAAGTATTGCCCAAAACCGCCTTGTTCGGATCGTAATTGGTCCTGACAGCTTACCTCAAGAACATCTTTGAATCAATCATCTTGTGAACACAATTCAGAACAGTAGTAACAACAAAATGTAACTCTACCGTGGGAAACGGCGATTCCCATCTCCAAAAGACCAATCGAAAGTTAGGCAAAATATCCATAATTTATCTGCCGACAAACTTTCTTTGCTGGTAAACTTTAATCTATACTAATTTCCTGATCTTTGTTACCCTGGAATAAGGCTCATTGTTGTTTAAATCTAGCTAGATTTTAACTTCACAATGTATTGTGGTGATGTGTAAAACAATCGGCAATTTCATGATGTAATCGATCGGACATCTCGTCTGTCGAGACGTTTATAGAAATGCAAGTAACAATAGCGAAAGAATTAATTACAAATGCATGAATGAGCGAATGAAGACCATTGTGATCACGTGATCAAAATGATCTGAACATGTGTGTAATAAGGATTAAGAAATCGAGATGGGATCCTATTGTGTTGATACTGAATAAAGTGTTGATTATGGCTGAATTGTGGCGCTACACTAAATAATAATGATTGCAGTTGTGTCAAAATATCAGCTGAACAGTTATCTGCTAAAAGAGGTGACAGGCGTATTAACCAACTCAACATTGGCATCGGTCCGATTTCAGGTTTGGCAACTGACATCAATTTTCAGTCATATCGTAACAGAAAACCTAAAAATTATTAAATAAAGTTAAGAAAACGGTCTGAAAATCCACTCTGATATTTGACTTGGAAACTCTGTAATCGTAACGATAATAACACCAAAATTATGAGCTAAAATGTCGCGATCACCCCTCCCCCAAAGTAAAAATCCAAAACCTAAGAATTTAATAACCCAACAATCTTGTGACCTAAACTTTTAATATATTTATTCCATATATGGAAACATACGGTAAATAATTTAGTAATTAATTATTTGTTTTTTAATTATTTTTCAATTTGGACTGTCTTGGAATATATTAATGGAATGGCATAGGTAAATTTTAATTTAAAGTATATTTACTTTTGGGACCTTTTTTTTGGTAAGCGACAAATCTTGTCCGAATCCCCCCCTTTAAGTTTGCCGTCTGGATATGCCCCTGGTAGTACTCAACATTGGGCAACTGATGAGCAGCCATTCGAAGCGCCTAATGAATATTGGTCGATGTGTAAAGAGGGCGAAGATAGCTGTCTTTATTGTGACAGGCACACGCTATTGAATTGGTCCGGACCATCGTGGGCGTTGGTGAATCATTTAATTAACACTAATTTTCTTCACAATCATGATTAGATCTGCTGTAAATAGTTATATAATTGTTGCATGAGTAATTTCAAGTAAGTGGATTGCGGGGAAGATTTGATTGTTTATAGGTATATAGACTACCAAAATAACAAAAAAAACGCGTAAAGTTTCTTTGGGACACCCGGTTGCCACGAAATTTCTTTTGCTATGTATTAGTTGAATAAATTGTATAAAAATATAGTAATTACGTATTGTAAACACTCGAAATTAAAATTGCGCCATCTGTGATAGTATTGATAATTAGTGTACAACAACATCAAAGTACAGTAGTATCGCGCAGAATCCACAGATGGCGTAAATAAAACAAATCAGCTCGCGGTTAGCATTTTTCGCTGCGCTAACACTTTTTTACGTCTCGCCGCCGCTTATAACGTACGAGGAACTTCATGGAATAAACATACTCTCATAGTAAGCGATTATCGTGGGATAAACTACAAGCAATAAATTGTAGCATCGCTTGGGCGTAAACAAGCCTGTCTTCCAAACCCTCATACCTTAGCTGCCTCAGTCACACACATACCTGCTGCGCTACGCTACGCGGCTACGCTGCCACATCACATACTTCTAAAGTCGGACGGAACCGATAAAGCAGAAATTTTATTGGTATGCTTATAATATTGTTTTCGCGTGCGCATTTCTCCCTTTTCCGCATTTTAACTTGCTTTCGCCTTTAGATTCGAGAAAATTAATCATCATTTTAATAATTTTCGGATTCTAAATTAATTGTTTAAAGACCGCGCAAAATATTATTGCCTTATTAAGAAAATCCAAACAGGAATTTTAAGTCAGTACTTTAAATTACCACAAAACCGTTAATTAATATTTTTATACTCAGCTATAAGCTACGGCAAACAGTCTCCTATGTGTTAATCCAGATCATAAACTTTGGCAAATTTTATCCAAATCCAATGAAATCCATCCATCCACCTATACATTTTTTTTATGTTATATGGGGCGAACGAGCAGACGGGTCACCTGATGGTAAGTGCCTACTGCCGTCCATGGGCACCTGCAACTCAAGAATCACAAGTGCGTTGCCGGATTTTAAGATGGGAGTAGGGGAAGGGGAGGAAGGGGGGAAGAGGGAGAGTGCGCGTAGGGGGAGAAGAGGGGGAGGGTAATCTCACTCACTCGGCGAAAAGCAATGCAAGCGTTCACTTCGCTGCCGGTTTTCTGTGAGGCCGTGGTATCACTCCGGTCGAGCCGGCCCATACGTGCCGAAGCATGGTTCTCCCACAGTTTACAAGTAACGAACGCTTAAAACATAAATTTTTATAAAGGAAAATAAAATTGTTCATTTAATACCTAGTTGGTCATCATCATCTAACATACAGCCCATTTCACGTCATGTCTCGTGTTGTGTATTGTGTACACAAAAATATAATCAAAATGAATCAGATTATCGGCAAGTAAAAAGTGTTAAATCGTCTTCCCGTAAGATGGCGGGTGTTGCGTCACGATGTCATAATAATGACGATTACGACGATCGGGATCCGTGTCACTCACAGAGTTTTCGTGTGTAGTGCTGGCCATACACATCGATAGCCATATTATCGGTAAAGTTTATTATATTTTTCTATTACTTTTAGTTTGAAACAAACATAAGGGCTCATAGTGAGAGGCTACTGATACTTAAAAGCAATGACAACACCATAGATTCTACGACACATTTATACGTGCGTTTGACCACATTTACCCGATGTTGTATAGGGAAGTGGTTCAATAGTGATTGAAGAGTGAAACCTACACCAATTTGAAAAATCCAACAATAGCGACAGCCAACAACTCACACGTCAACATCAACGAATTGCGATAGTAAGAAAATTCCTACCAAAATTCTCAGCAAACAGTCTGTTAACCAAATATTTCGGCAACTTGAAAGCCGGAATGCGCCTTCTCTGCAGAAAACTGTGGTTAAACAGTAATACTAGAACATTATTATATATCTGTTGATGAGAAGGGTTCCCCGAGCGGCATACGTTTACTGGGTTTTACCATCAGGCAAAATGTGTATTTTTATAACCATACAGTGGTAAAAGAAATAAGTGTGAGGTGGTAGGCAGTAACAATCACCACTTGGCACTAAAAATACTCAAGTCAAGTCAAGAACATATGCACAGCTCTCAAAGTCTTGTACAATAAAAATACTATCACTATTTTGTTTTGAAAAAAGTTGGTCTAAGCTTCAATGGGGCCCTCATATTGATAAATTATCGAATAGACTCAGCTCAGCAGCATACGCAGTTAGAAAAATTCGTGAACTGACTGATGTTGAAACAGTCAGAGTAGTTTATTTTAGTTATTTTCATAGTATAATGTCGTCTGGTATTCTACTGTGGGGGAATGCCGCCGATATTCAATCTATCTTCGTGCTGCAGAAGAGGGCTATTCGAGCAATTTATAACTTAGGTAATCGTGATTCACTGAGGCAGAAATTTAAAGAAATGTAACATGATGACGGTAGCATGCCAATATATTTTATGAAAATCTAATTTACCTTCATAAAAATAAAGATCACTTCTGTAAAAAAAGTGATATACACTCTTTTAACTCGCGTAATAAACATAAACTTGTTGTACCCGCCTCTAGGCTCCAAAAAATAGATAGATATTATAATAAAATCCCCGATCATATTCAAATGTTGAGTCTAAACAAGTTTAAGTCGTCAATAAAACGACAGCTATGCCTTAAGGGCTATTACTCAGTAGTAGATTATATGCAGTTTCTTATTTTCCATCTCTTATGTTTTTCTTTTCTTCTTTTTAATTTTTTCCTTAATTTTCAGTTTCCCTATTGTCATATTCTTTTTTTTAGTTTATTTACTTTTAATTTTAAAAATATAATAGCACACCACAAAATGATGTGATATGCACTAAATATTGTTAAAACGGTTTGGTTTTTTTTTTTAAAGAGTGGCCGTGAGCTTGTTTGCCCGATTTCTTCTCACAAGGCTCAACCATTTGGAAACGGGCGGTTATAGATCGAAACTGACAGATGTGTTGATCTATAATTTTTAATTATAATAATTATTTATTAAATCGACAATTTCGAATAATTGATGGTCAATTTTATGAAATAAAGATATTGAATTTGAAAAAAAAATTTGGTAGTATTTTAACAATTTGTAAAGATTCATTAAAAATACACTTCGTAGTTATACCCAATACATTTATTTAGAAATTCATTACATTATGTACTTTACTGTACTTATGTACCTTCTAAATCTGTTTCTTCTACCATATATCGATAAACACAGTGATCCCATCACTATTACATAGTTCCCACATCTGAGCTGCGCGAACGCAACCGCGAACGCTTTTTGCGTCTTCGAAACGAGATCATATTCTTTACGTTATCATTTACATAGATCTCAGCACGCGAGTCCTCACATTACTATATAATAACATAGTTTTTATGCTAACTTGTGCACGACAGGCAAATTGACTCGGAAGTTTGGATTGTACGTGAGAATAACTTAAGTACAGTCTATTTGAACTCTTCATTTATTTTTATTTCCTGTCTTAGAGTGACAATTATTCGACTCACGCAACTGAAATTTTTAAGAGATTTTTGTGACGTTCATTTAAAAAAAATATATATTATAGAAAATACACTAATTAATAAAAAAAAATAAAGAAATAGTCAACCTGACATTACAAACAGAGACTTCAATTTTATTTATTTGTATTGACAAAGAGAAAAGTATCAGTTCGGCTTTTATGTTGGAACTCGACTTACTGCGGGACGGACACAAAGACTACAACTGACATGTACCTACTGTGGTTAATACAGTTAAGCGCTCCCTAGACGATCATGCCTGACCGTTTAATTGTATTGATTGATGCGAATGACATGCAAACTACGTGCTGTCAGTTGATTGACAGTTCCTTTTATTTTTTTTATTTATAAATTTATTTATTTATAAATCTGCCTTTGACAAAGACATTTCAAGACTAGAAAAAAATGATACCAAGCCAAGCCATTATACCAAGCGAATTATCATGCTGCATGATAGACTCTCAATAAATAGGTCCTTCATGCAGCATGATGATTCAGCATGTCATGCCGCAGGGACCGCTATACACGCGTGTCTAATTGCAATAATTAATGTATGTGTACACTGCTAGTCAGTATATCACTATCTTGCGTGTAATATCGTAAATAAAATTTCTACACAAGGTACACTAAGTTTGTAAATTACTTTTCAAAAATTATATTTTCTTGTGAAACTAAGTTTTCAAACAACCACGCGTCCCGCCTGATGGTAAGCAACAAATATTGTCATTTGTGTGTTGCAAAAGTTCAGCCCGGCACTACTTACCAGTATAAAAGCCTAACGATGAGCAGTCGGGCATCTGCAATTAGAGCATAAATCTGATTTGCCTTACGTCCTTAACCATATGTGGCAAATAGCGACCTTTATTAAACAAGCAGTCGGATCACCACCGGTTTCCATTTGTCTCCAGCAAAATACACAACAATTCCGTCTTCTGTGATGGGTGAAGTACTTCCCCAGTGGGCAGTTCCTGATTACTTTTGATACTATCACAAATGGGACAGCAAATTTGTTTTCTGTAATCTGAAATTAGATAACCACTTGTTTCGACATAATATTACATGACATAATGTACTTCAATATAAATGACATCGGCCTTTATTCGTTTATCAATCGTGTCCATCAGTCAAACAGTCGGAGTTCATTAATATTGTCGCAACGAATACCCAAGAGAATGGTCTGATTTGATCCTTAGTTCGGCAACCGAACGAACAATGGGTTTCAATAATGAATCAATAAAATGTAGATGTCGCTGTCGAATTTCATAACACACAGAATTTAGAAACCTGTACCACAGATTAATAACAGATGGATTTAACAAGACATTTCAATGAATAGGAACTCTTTTACGTTCTATATTAATCGACACGTTCCGAAAAGATAAAGATGCATCGGTACGTTCTCTTTGACTTTGCCAAATCCGTTTTGTTATTCCAAAATGCAAAGTCAAAGAGTTGCAGCTTCGGCTCTTGTGGTTTATTTATGCCCGGTTCCTATAATCTATAACCTTACGTGGGAGAGCCAAGCTTCGGCACGTATGGGCGGGCTCGACTCCGCTCGATACCACGGCCTCACAGAAAACCGGCAGTGAAACAAAGTTGAATTGTTTTCGCCGCGTGAGTGAGGCTACCGGAGGCCCTAACTCTTCCCTCTGCCCTACCTTCCTTCCCCTCTCCCATCTTCCCCCCTCTTTCCCTATTCCCACCTTAAAGGGCGGCAACGCACTTGTGACTCTTGAGTTACAGGTGCCCATGGGCGGCGGTAGTCATTTACCATCAGGTGACCCGTCTGCTCGGTTGCCCCCTATATAATAAAAAACAAAATATATCAAGAAACGATTCGTTTTGCTTACAGACGGTAAAATGTCGTTCAATTTTCAACGACAATTTTACCGGCCGTGGGTAAAACGATTCGTTCCTTGATTATTTATAGGAACCGGGCGTTAGTAGAAGTTTTGACAAGTAATGGTAACAATACGTAAAAGCAATATCCCCTTCCTTACATGGCTTTACCTTCTTACCTACCTTCTTCTTTCAATATACTACTGATTTTTCCATCGTGCCCGGTATTACTTGAGTAAGACGACGACTGACTAAATGGCTTTGATTTTATATTTACGATCCATTTATAAGTAAATAAAATGGTTGACTGTCCCTTTCGTGTAACACCGAAATACACCGGGCGTTCGAGTGTGCAACAGGACCTCTGACCTGCATTAACAGTAAGTACACTGAGTAAGAAGGTCAATTGGTGCCTTAGCAGCTCAAAGATGGCGCCGCGACTTATTTTGCGCTATTCCTAAAGGCTCCTACTTACAGTGCCGCCGGCAATGCCGCGGTGCGTCCGACGTCCGGCGGCTTATAAACCCGAACACAAAGAAGCCCGTTAAACCGTTGGCCCCGGGTGCCATACAAACGTCTATGGCATTCGTTACTGGTAGTTGGAGCCCTAAAAAGTCCGACAACCTGGTCTAACTACAGTACTTGGATATCGCCTAGTACTTGGGTTGTCGAGGTCTGATAGCAGTTGCTTCACGTAAAATATCAAAGTTCGGCCGTATCGTAATTAGACTGAAAGCCGACCCCAACTTAGTTGGGAAAAGGCGCGGAGGATGATGATGACACAACGGATTAACAGTGTTTTTTTAATTATTAACTTTCTGCATTTCTTCTATATATTTATAATCTTTAAGTATTTCAAGAATTCTCTACACTTATTAATATGTAGATATTCTTAGACATTTCTAAAAAACGATATTTAGACCCAAACTAATCACAGCTTATAATATCAGAACACAGATACACAGAACAATATATTTAAATGCATTTTTGTAACCCTTTCCAATGCAAAATAGACACATTCATGCATACATATATTTGCATCAACCCCGCGACGTCCGAAGTGTCGAGTAGTCGAATGCTGTACCGCGCCACGTAGTTCCTCAAAATAAAAGATTAAATTTTGTTATGCGGATGTCACATTACACAGAGAGATTAATTTAAAATCTCACGTTCGCATCGCTTGCGTAACAGCCTTCCGTTTGATTGAAGGGGACGATACGGGAGGATTCACCGTCTGCGCTGTAATGAACATAGGTACTTGTTGTACAAGAGAGAAATCTGAACTTTTAAAATTAGGATAATTTGATAAGCGTACCTTTCACATGTATAGTCCATTAATGTACTCTAAGATATAAACTAACTTTATTATCCGTTAGAAAACATTGCGAAACACAAATACCCTGCCAAAAAAAATACGAATTAAAGATTTTTTGTACATTTTAAAATGGCGCCGTACAGCCACCACATTTGTTTTCATTTTATTAATATCCACTATCACTCAAGATGATGTAGGGATTGTAACGATACATCATACGATCGAAATCTGTTTAGGCTTAGAGCAGCTATGATGGAATAAAGAAACTCACATAGGTACAAACATGAACTCTGAAAATTGCCTTTAAATGTTCCTTAAGATTTGACTGATGACTGATGATGATTCTAGGTCAATGGGAAGTACTTACCCTATATGTTTTGATTTACCTGCGAAATGTTCAAATGTGATCAAGTGTAAGTCTGGCCGTATCTTTTGATTGCGTTGACAATTATATATATATATATATATATATAGTATCTTGATTTTACAGCTCAAATACTTATGTATGCGGTCCCCGCATACGTAAGTATTTGGTATTAATTTCAACTTATGCGTCCACGGGTTCCTGAGATAAGGGTCATAACAGATAGACAGACGGACAACAAAGTGATCCTATAGGGGTACCATTTTTCCTTTTGAAAACAGCAAAAGGAAATTTCGTATGTCTTTTTATATAAGCAATAAACTCAGTTGAACTTTTTTTAAATACCAAACATTCTACATATATTTCGAGTACTTCAAAGTCTTCCTACATTTAAAAATGACTATCTTTTATCCACAATCTTTCAATCATCAATTAATGGCCCTATGGCTATACACGGCGATTGCAAAGCCAATCGTAACGTATGGAGCTGCCGTCTGGTGCCGTAAAGTAAGCCAAACGAATACCTCAAGCAAATTAGACAGCCTACAACGAACGGCTTGTTAAATAGCAACTGGTGCGCTATCTTCGACGCCAGGGGAAGCTCTAAACGCATTATTAAGCCTGACCCTGCTCAGGATCTATGTGCAAAAAGAAGCTAGCAAAGGCATATATACTTATATAGGATATGTACACAAACGAAACCAAAGTGACAATCACGAACACTAAACTCACTAAAAGAGTCGGAGTTCGGAATAAAAGTGCGTTACAAAAGACCAGAAATGGTCGAGGTCGCACTAGGCACTTAAAACAATAATAATAATAATTATTATCAATTAATAAATAAAACAACAAAGCATTTCTCCTTCCACAATCCCCACTATCATATTAGATTCCATAACATTCTTCTACTCGCAAGCGCATCGCTCGTACATTTCATCTCTTTTCGAGTTGCGCCAGCGCGTAATCGCAACGATTTGTCAACTATGGTATAGCAATTAAGTTTATTAAATACTTTGTTAATGTGAATATGCGTGTCTACATGTGGGTTACCTCTTAAACTTTTCACTAACTTTGGGTGTTGTAAGAAATGATGTAGGCCGTTGTAGGCATTTTTAGGTTTCAGAAATCGCTTCCAAGGCCAGTTAATATAAAAAAAATCTATGTTGGTTAAATTTCGACGTAAATTTTATCACACAAGCAAAATGATAATAGTCCAGAATAGGACTGATGATGGCATGGATGGCAATTATTGAAAAAAAAAAATCCTGTTTTTTTATAAACTAACGAATGTCGCTAGTTTTATTAATATAAACAAACAGGATTTTTATTATTTCTTTACTTGTATGTACAAGTTTCGCTCCGTTATTTTATCGGCACTGCTGCTCTGTCTATCAAATGGCGTAAGCACAATAATCTAGTACCTAGGTTAATTTCTTTTTCAGGTAGAACCATGCAGTCCGAGTGTTATAATTGCATTTACCAAAAACTTTTTGGTACTTTAGTGACACACGCAACGAGGATTATTATACAACCTTGTACCTTTTTTAATTAAAACCATATTAAATACAAAGACACTATACACAGTTTCCCATTTTCAACACCAAGGACAAACGCATAATGCAACTTTAATATTATTCCGTTAATAACAGTTATTTAAGGATTTCGTCGCGAGAACCTTTGACATTGAAGGTTTGTAATACACCGCAAATTAAAAGAATTTTAATGAAATTACCTTTAGCAACGCTTAGTTTAATTTTGTGGGATTTTAATAGGTTTTTATAAGTTGTGTACAATTTGCTTCTTTGATTCTATGCAATTATTGTAGAGATTCTTACCGTCACGTTTCAACATAACGTTTTCCGTCTTCCGTTTCCATTTTGCAGTTCTACTTCTTCGCATAAATATTTTAGTATATTTCTTATTATACACATAAATAAAATACAAAAGAATTGCAGTTCTACTTCTTTGAAGCATAATACGTCTCATGTATATTTTATTGTACACATAAATAAAAGTAAGCTTAACCCAAGGCTGAGTTTTCTTCGAAAGCAAAATTAGAGACAAATCTTGTGTACGCTAAGTGAATTTCAAATAGGTAGTCAAATAAAACAATGTATACAGAATTTTACAAAAAGGTGTGGTTAAATTTTAATGCTTTTCCCAGCGTACATTGTTACGTTTTATCATCTATTTTTTAATCAAAGAGAAATCTACCGAGGAGTACCACTTCAAACAAAATTCACTTTGGCTTGTAACATAATAACGTGTAACGGTTCAAAAATAGTGGCGAAGGAAAACACCGGTATTTAATTTTTTTTTAATGGCCTCAGTTTGTCTAATAGTGGGTAGGACTGCCTGTCTCCCGAATAACCCGTTGTCAGTACCGTCAATTAGAATAGTATTCGCAAACAAAACTTTATGCTAAAAAAATAATTAGAGAGTTTCTCTAATAAATAAACACAAATATGCAGTTATTAGGTATTCGTGCTGTAATTAACTCGAAAAATAACACAATAACTAATCACACCCACACGACAAAATGTTGAGCAACCCTTCAGCTTTAACGAGCCGGCCATAGTTCAAGGTGACCCATCAAACTGACACACGTCGCTCAAATCGAGCGATCACGAGACACGTGGGAGATGTTTGAGAAACTAAATTATGACAATATGTTACCGTTCATCACTTTAATTAGTCATACCAATTATTCGTCACAGAATATCGTTAATTGACTATAAAGAAATGCCTAAAGAAACTTTTTCATTGATGGTAATTTACTTCTGAGTCCATGAATGCATAGTCGGATAAAGCTAAGGAAATAAGTTTAGATTTTTTTGAAGAACTAAGTAATTGTTTTTATACTTTTGCGACAATACATATTAGATGTCTTGTGTAAATCGAGTTTCGATCGAAATGCAATACCACAATAGGTGCAATTCGATCGAAACGTCGAAACGACGATAAACAAGAAATGTATCGTGCTTTATAATTCGCGGTATAAGAACTAGATGAACGTATCTACAAAAAGACACGAGAACAAGGGATTTGCGAGCAAGAAACACAACTTCATAAAATTCTCCCAAGGGACCCAGATTGAGTTTAACACAGCACATACTATCTCAACAAAGAAGACGCGTCAGGCTTGTAAGGTGTAAATCTTCTTAAAATCACTTCACGCGCAGGAGCTAAGATCTCTTGGTTGATACGATAGTCACAAGATAACAAACAGTAGTACAGATCTTTATAGTTCATTCCAAGTCAGGGGGATTTGAGAGGTAATCTTCCGTGCTCTATCTCCCTACTATCTTTGGGTTACTCTTTAACTAAGAATTTGCGCTGTCAGTTCATTGGGATAGGATATTGTTGGGACTACGCGCGCCCGCTTGCAACCTTCATGGATTGATGAATAAATACTATTTGGGCGCGCGAAAGTCTGCTGGCGACTTCATGCTCTTAATTCGTATTTGAATTAATCTAGTGAATGGAACAATGAAGAGACAAGAGGACTCGAGTTGGGAAGCCTGTCACGCGGAGCTTCAAGATATTTTAAATATTTAAAAGTGTTGTTACAAGTTATCTGATTATTTGCCTTTATTGTATTTTGAAGGTTTCAGTAAAAAACCTAAGTTGCTTCGCATAATCTTCTTATTTCCTCTCCCTAGAAATAGATCCATCTTTCTTGGTACATGCTCTACCAAAGAGCTATTACAATATATAAGCTTCTACCTCTCTTCTGCTCAAAACAGAGCTGTATTTATATAAAACTCACAAACAGAATCAAAACAAAAATCAGATACCGATACAGTTGCGCAGAAATAATGCCACAGACAGACAAACGAAGACACCCGTTCTTTATAGCGAAGATACAACAATGGCGTACTTTATAGTGCACCAAGGGACCGTATAAATATAACGTGCAATCCAGTGTTACGTGAGATTGCACGACCCGGGAACTGAACCGCTGACCTCATAAATCAGGTGTAGTTAGTGTAGTGAAGTGTAAGGCTGACATGCTAACCGTTGAGCTATTGTTATCTAAGTTAAGGGAAGAGCACGTTGGAGTTCATCTTCATTTGAATAAGAAAGTTTTCTGAACATTATTGAAACTGTAGAGTATCAAACGTAATGGTATAACTTCAACAATGCGCAATGGTTTGAGTTGTCACCTTGCCACTACGCCGCGCCGTGATGTGGGTTCTAATACGGGAGTCGTCAATACAAATAAATTGAAGTGCCTGTTTGTAATGTCAATGTTTTTTTAAGCTCATACAATTATTTGCACGATACCTATGCCTACAAATCAATTTTTAAAATTGTTGTCTGTCTGTCTGTTTGTTCCGGCTAATCTCCAGAACGAGATGACCGATTTCCACGGGACTTTCACTGGCAGATAGCTGGTGGTATAAAGAGTAACTTAGGCAACTTTTATTTAAGAAAAAGGATTAGGGTTCTGCGCAAAATATATAAATATGTACACGCGAGCGAAGCCGCGCGGGAACTGCTAACTTTTTAATAAAATATATCACAAATAAATAAAATTGAAGCGTCTGTTTGTAATGTGAAAATAATAGTTTTTTTTTTAAGCTCATAAGGTTATTTGCACGATACCTATGCCTAAAATTCAGTTTTTAAAGTTTTTGTCTGTCTGTCTGTTTGTTTCAGCTAATCTCCGGAACGGGTGCGTCTTGGTCAAATCTTGGAAGTCAAGTCAAAGTTTATATGTATGTATATACGTACTTTTGATAACAACACTGTAATTTAGTATCTTGGAGTGATCTGACGATATAGCCAGGAAGTAGAGAATCGAACTCTTCACTGGCTACTAGTAAACCCCTCGAGTTTGGGCTCATGTAATTCCTTTTGAGGAGTTCTACAGATTGGCAACAATTATTTTAATATATCTAAGGAAGGGGAGATCAAGGATCACATACAATACCCAGGTATGATACGGTTCCGACGCGGTGTAACGTGAACCATCTTCTAGAGGTGTCGTTGCGGAACCAGAGTTATATGTATAAGTTCGTGGCCCTGCTGTGCCCGGTACGCTGAAAAATTATTACAAATCTGTATGAACTAATTCTTGTTATATCTGGTGGTCGTGCAGGGCGGGGAAGCGGTGTTGAAATTTTGCAGGGTATTTGTTGTCGGGCCTTAGTAGGTACAACTAATTTACTCTTAAAGTGAGCTACGTTATTGTAGGTTGTTGTTCCAATTGTAGCCGTTCGATTGGAAAAAAACCACCGTCTCACAGGAACCCTATTTTTTGTGCTCGTAATAACCCCCTCGGGCCATCACCCCACCGGAGTTTTCGGTGAGGCGGTGTGTCGGAATCGAACCGACTAAACGGTGTGCCGTACTGCGCCTCAAATAGGCCCTCCTATTTGAGGCGCAGTACGGCACACCGTACATCCGTACATCCGGGGCCCCACAGGAACCTTCTGTTAACAAAAACTAATCTATACTAATTTAATAAATTATATATAGTTTGTATTTCGTGTATTATTTATATCAAGCTTGCCTTGATAATTTTTATTTACTATAAATAATTCGAAAAAGACCATTAAAAAGTTCAACAGATCTTTGCACCTACCGTATAATATTTCTATATCACTACAAGGTTGACTGGTAGAAAATGCCGCGTTAGTGACACCACTGGCATTGTGAGTAGGTATAGCTTACGGTAACCGCTTGCCAGCAGGCGGGCGGGATGCTCGTTTGCCAATTGCCGACTAAGTTGTACTGGTTTAACTGTAAAGCTTACATGCTTTCTATTGCTTGACCTGTATCTATCTGGTCCCTTTATGACCCCTTACTTCGTTGTGGATAAATGCAATGGAATTTTCAGTGTAAAATGTAACTAGGTACATTCCCACATTACATTCAATTTGAACCTGTAGTTTAAAAACTGTTGCGAGTCAAAGTTCCTTAATTTTGTCACTGACTCACTTACTCACTGATCTTTAAAATTCTAAGTTACTTTCTAGCCGACACACAACCTACAAATTTTGAACGTAATTAGCGTTTAGCCAATAAAGCAAGGAAAGACTGAAAAATACAGCAATAACAATCCCATTTTCTGGATATACAAACTGAATAAGTAATTTTGTAATCCTTAGTAAATAGTTCATACAAATTTCCGTCACTTCCATTACATAAACAGATAGATAGGGAGGTAAATAGAGGATATAGGTAGGTACACTGTCATTGACTACATAACCATGTGTCCTTAAATATATCTAAGGAAGTCTCGAAATCTAATTGTTACTTAATTTATAACTAGCAACATTTTATAGTGACCGGGTCATCTTTATTTTGTTTATACAGGGTGTACATGACAATGGAACACTTATTTAAATCACTGAAAGGGCTTGACTCTGGCATGCGGTTACAAAAAGAGAATAAACAAAAATAAAAAAACCATCCGTTTACAATTTATGACTGTTTTAATTTCCAGATATTTTTACCTCCGTTTCTTATAAAAGCAGCTGGAATGTGTAAAGTTATAGATTTTAAATCGTACATATTATTATTTTATTTCGAAAATATTCACTCGACTCCGAAAATCCATAAAAATAAAAAAATATTTTTTTAGTATTTATGTTTTTAAAAAAAATATGTAAGATTTATCTTGATTGTAAAAAAGCGTGGGGTGCTTGGCATTAAATGTAACAAATAGTTCATTGGTATTTGATAGCTATTTATAATATTAGAATTATTATAAAAATATTCTTAGTAAAAAGCACTCCACACTTTTTACAATCCATAATTATTTTTAATTTTTTTAGTTCGATTGGCTATTACTTTTAATTTTATTTTTATTTAATTTATTTGTGTGTTTTTAGTTTTATTTTAACTATAATTTAATAAATATTCAACACGGAACATGCAATGTACAACTTGTAAAACTGACATTTACTACTGGCATTTAGGCACTAAGTAGGTACACATGTACTTACATGTGTACCTTAGTTAGTACTTAGTGCCTAGTGCTTGATCAACGCACGATTACTTTGCTCAAATCAAGGTCTACATTTCATATAATTATATTAAATAATTAAACTTATGTTGCAAAAGAACTTTAAATTAAAAATGAATAAATGTAACTATATGTGTAACTATTTCTTTTGTTTGTGTGTGAAAATTGAAAACCTTCACGGGTCATCACCTCGCCTTACTCAACAGTGAAGTGGTATGTCGAAATAACCGACCTAAGAAAAATCTCCGCGAGAAATTCTCTCTAAAATCTTATAAAGCTGTGCTGAGCTGAAGTTTGGTTATTGAAACGCGCTAATATTACTCTCAATCAATCTTAATTTTATTTACTTCTTTTCATTTTTTTTACCAAAAACCGATAAATAGAGTATGTGTTTAAACCATAGCAGAAAACAAATTACTAATTTAAAAAATAAAAAACACAACTGCTTAAAAAAAACGAATTACGCGCCATAGAGCCTCCATGTTCAATTTATTACATTATACACTAACTTTTAAACTTTCGCGTTCCATGATATAATTATGTTTTGTCAGGCAATTCAGAGGTTTGTAATACCTTTTCGTGATCGCGTTGATTCCCGTAAATACATAAAAATACATACAGTTGAACACAGAACCTCCTCCTTCTTTTGAAGTTGGTTAAAAAAATATAGCCAGTGTCACTCGGGGTGATGTAAGGATACTAACGATATACATACATCCAAACCTGTACAGGCATTATAAAGTTTTGGTTAAATAAAGAAACTTACATACATACTCATTTTGGGGCAGTCGTGTAATAAGAAAGACTTTGAACAACCACAACTAATAAAATCTGACAGCTGGGACATAGTAACTGGGTTATAGTAGGTACGCGGCCATATCTAGCTGGGACATAGTAGGTACGCGGCCATATCTAGCTGGGACATAGTAGGTACGCGGCCATATCTAGGTGGGACATAGTAGGTACGCGGCCATATCTAGACACAAGCTAAGCATAGCTTTTGAATTTTGGTTTGGTTTTGGGGGTTTGGTAGATCACGAATAAAACCAAGAAATATTTTTGGTTGTACGTAAATGAATATATTTAAAAAAACCTAGACCAATGTAAAAAGAGATATTCATGCATTCAAACCGACCTCCGTGCCTCCGACCGACATGCGACCTCCGACGTTGCAGACGAAAGTTCTACCGCCGCGGCAGTGGGTCGTAATATTTGTATAATATGTATGGAGACATCCACATGCAGTAACATATTTATACCACCGCGTCATCTAGCGACGACAAGCTGAACTACGTAGTAACTACTGATCCTGCAACGAGTGATGAAAGTTCCCGGAGTAGTAACTTTCAACGAGAGTAAAACTTACAGGCACGGTTTGTAGTAAACATTATTCAATTAAATAAAGAACGGCGTTATAACATTTCTCTTCTTCTTTTTTTTTTCTAAGATAGTCTTTCCGATATTGATGGCCAAATAATTTTCTTACGGGATACCTTAGCAAATATACATAAGATCCGGCTCAGATCTTAAGGCCCTCTTAAATATTTTCCCTATTATCTTCCCTATATTATTTTCTTTGAAGCTCTGGCACCTACACAATTCACAGTAAAAACCCAAGGCAGTAAGCAGGGTGATAGTTTACCTACCTACATAGTTTAGCAGTTCCCTCTCAAACAGAAATCAGCTCTTGCTAATGTTTTTGGCTGGCAATAACCGATTGCCATCAGGTGATTATTTGACATAAACTATGGAGAATGTATAATGGAATACTAGGCCTGCCTCACAGTACCGTACCGTCTTTGCAATAAGGAAACACGGGGCTCCTGCCCAGGGCCACCATTCTGACGGGGCCCCCGAATGGCCCAATTTAAGGTGGTATCTAAAGAACACAAATGAGGAATCAGCGGATTCCTGTGCTATGCGTTTGAGTCGTCCAAAAAATAGATTTTAAAGATATAATAGAGGATTGAACCCGGAAAGGAAATGATCTGTATTTGTATCATTTTCCAACAGGGCCCAAATTTTGTGTGCCAGGCCCCGGCGTGGCCTAAGACGGCCGTTCCTGCTCGGGAGTACAATAGAAATGAACTTTATTGTACTCAAATTACGCGGAAAGTAAGAAAGAAAGTTACAGAACCTAATATTGAGGGCCCTGTCTCTCGAACCTTTAATTTAAGTTACGTTTTGCTACTACGTTGCAACTAGAATCGGATCTAGACAACTTTAAAAGTTTGGCCTTTAGTTTAAATTTAGCCTTCTGCAGTCAGAAAAGATTTGGTCTGCTAATATTTGTTTAGGCATCGTGCGATTCTCAGATTTAACTTTATTATTCAATGATAATCAAGACATGAGAACTGAAAACGTTATTTAAATATATTCACAATAAAATCTTGAAAAAAAGACAATTCTAAAATTAAATTTGAAAATAAAGCGAGAGCACCGTGTTGAACTTGCACCACGACAGTTGTGGGTTCAAACCCACTCCTAATTTATAGGGAACTAGCATTTGCTAGAAATTGTATCAAACAATTCAGGTATCCCCCGGGAGAGAACACAATATGCAGAGTCTGTCGAGAGGTAGAAGAAACTGCAATGCATATTCTATACTTTTGTGGCCCACTATGCGACACCGAAGTATTAACCTAGAGTTGCACATTATGCACACAAAAACAATCACTGCTGATAGGATCTGGAGGTTTCTCGAAGCCATAAGTCTGAGCAGTGAACTATAAAGCAAGAGTGCGCTTAATCCCCCGGGAGCAGCAGTTTTTTTCTGGAAGAGAAGATGTACATTTTTGTGCCCCTCATAACGTGTATATACAAAATTTCATCATGATTCGTTTAGTGGTTAAAGTTTCAAAAGTAACAAACAAACAAAATAACTCATTCGCATCTTATCTTACTAATATTAAAAAGGCGAAAGTTTGTGAGGATGTTTGTTACTCTTTCACGCTAAAACGGCTAAACGAATTTGGATTAAATTTGGCACAGAGATGATTCATAGGCTAGCTTTTTATCTAGATTTAACCAAAATTTCCAAGCGAATAAATCGCGGGCAACAGCTCGTTTATAATAATAATTAAGATAAGGATTCTGTTAAAGTAAGTAAAGGTTTATAAAAAAGTTTACTTGGGTCCATTACAAAGTTACCTTTATTGAAAGGCTAACTTATTCAGATGTCAAACTCAGTGAAGCCTTATTCACTCACAGTGAATGGGTTGGGAACTTCGACACCTGACGGAAGGCGATCGAACATTGTCAGTGTCAGGGGTCAGTCTGCCTTAGAGCAACTCATAGCCCACTCACTTGTAAATAAACTTTGTATAATTAGGAGCTATTTATGAAAATAACTAAACTATAATATAAACTATAAAATGAATTTGAGTTAAATAAAATACAATACGTGTTACAATCATTAAGTCTCATTACTCATGACGATTTCTTCCAGACCACCTTTGTGTGGATATTGTCAGAAATAATTTAGGGTTGTTTGTCATGTACTATTATTGAGTAAGGAATAGATACATAAACTCTAGATAATATTAAATTTGTGACTTCCGCACTCACGCCAAGACGAAAGTCATAAAAATGTTGGTTTTTGAGTCTGTTTCGATCATTGTGTCACTATCAGGGAACGTAGCCATACTACGTGACCCATTTTTTACAATTTTTTATACCCCTCCGCTCCCTCGGTGACCACTCGGTAGTATATGCCAAGACCCCCCCCCTCCCTTTAGTTTTCACATAGTAATTTATAAATATGGTTTTAAATCATTTTATGCCGACAGAAAGTTAAAAAGCGCTAAACGCTTGCTTGTTGATACCTGTGAGTTTAATAAAAAACTAAAAAACACGCTTTTATAGAAAATTCAATTAAAAAATTAAAAAAATTAAATCTAATTATTGCATTGTCATCGGTCTTTGACAGGTGTGCAAAATTTGAATGAAATCTGGCCGTTTAAAGTGGGTCAAAATCGTGTCCAAAGGAGTCGGTTACAAACCTACAAACAAACATGCAAGTGGAGCTAATGTAAAGCGTGTAAAAAGCGCTAAACGCTGCGCGCCATATTTGAATATAGTTCGAAAAAACACGAGATTTCCCTAGAGGATATTTATTTATTTAAAACTTCATGCACATATTGTACAAAGGCGAACTTAATACCTTAGACATTCTCTGCCAGTCAACCTTGGGTTGAAGCAGAAATAAAAAGTGGTAGGTGCAAAGATATGGTAAAGAGTACGAATTTATAAGTTCATAGAATAATAAGATTTATCAAATTATTAACTAAATATACACATTACATGGAATACACACATTATACTGATACATAATATACTAATACTTATACATACATACATATACATACACATATATATATTTACATATACTATGAATATCGAGTCTGAGATTAATGTACTAGCACTGTGACAATTATGCCAACTCATTGAGGAGGAGATCACGTACTCTCCTTTTAAATATAAAGCGGTTTGTGGACATCCTGATTTCGAGAAGGAGCGCATTCCAGAGAAGAACTGATTGGACATAGAACGAAGAGTTCACGAAATCGGAGTTATGAGAGGGGCTTAAGAGAAGATTATTGTTAGTGGAAAGAAGATTTCTGTCATGGTTTGAGGACAAAATCGAAGGTAGGAAGCTAAATAAGATGGTAGAGATGGAGAGTTAAGAAAAGAGAAAAGAGCAGTTAGTGCTCGCAGATTACGACGCTGGCGAATAGGGAGCCATTTTAATTCGGAACGTAAAGCAGACACGTGGTCATACTTGCGAATACCGCCTTGAGAGACGCCAGTGTAAAGATCACACCAATCCGATGACAAATCATCAACGCGTACGCATTGTTGTCATCCCTGAAGATAGGTGGAGAACCAATCCAATGCTTCTGAGGAGATCATTAGATATGATAGGATGGATAGTAGGATGTCGTGACTTATGGTATTAAAGGCATTCGAAAAGTCGATCAAGGTTAGAACAGTCACTTTGGTGCTTTCCATGCCCTCCCTAATGTCTCCAGTCACTTCCAGGAGTGCAGTAACAGTGCTGTGACCGGGTCTGAAGCCAGATTGTAGAGGACTTAGGAGATTATGTTCTAAGACAAACTGAGCTGTTTGTGTACACAAGCCTCAAGAACTTTACTACGTGACGAAAACCTAAGACCGCCTCCCCTCCCCCCTCAGAACGGGTCATGTAGTATAGGTACGTTCCCTTATTGTACTTAGGTTAGATTGCTCTTATGCGTGTTATTGGTACGTTATGGATATGTAAATCGAGGGTTAGGGGCGGTAATAATTATTAGGTGTGAACACTTTTCTTCGTGGTGAGTCAGTCGACCCATGACCAGCGTTGTTGCAATTCAATCGATTAACCTATAATTTCTCATGCGCATTAAAAACATTTTTAGATAGCTCATATGAAAGTTCTTCAAAGAGGTAATAGGTATGCATATATAGATAAAAAAACACCTAAATAACTTCAAGTCAGTTATTTTGATGGTCACTATAGGGTCATAATAATATGATGTTTCAAGAGATTCCGGAACAAACACTCATATTTCGTTTGAGGTATATAAAATTTTATATTAAACATATTGCGCTCCACCAATAAAATAGCGAATATAATTACGTACACCCAACAAAGAGTTGCAATTGCAAGCACTTTTTTTTATTTGCAACATTAATTGTTTGAACAACACATTCCATTTATCGCAATTTGATAATGATTACAACCTTCACCTATGATTATAATTTTTGGTTTATTAAATTTTTATCACTTTCACAATGTGTACAATTAACAACGGAACCTGTTGAGTACAGTTAAATTTACAAAATAGCTAAACACTTCAGTAACTACATTAAAAAAAAAGGGTTAGCTTGGATTATTAGTGTTGAATTAATTAGTACAGCGCCTGCCACAGCTGTCGGGGGTTCGTGGATGAAATGAAAGGGTTAAAGAGATCTTTCCTCAGTACAATGCAGAATCATTGTTGCCAAGATGAAGTGTATAGCAAAGCATATGGCCAGCGTGTCTAACAGCAGAAGTATAAGAACGTGAAAATACATAAGTACTTATAGCTTAAGGAAATTGACGTCAGGTCGCAAACTCCTTGTCGGGCTAAACAGACCATGTCTTTTAAAATTACCCTACACCTTTCTGGCTCTGGGTTTACAAACATCTGTACAACAAATTTCTGCTGGAATAGGAGCTTCTAGAACAGTAATGGTTTATAAGCACTATTAGTTAGATTTGGAAACCCTCATTTCCCGATAGCCCCGGTCGTAATCACCTCACTGACGTCCGGTTCACGCTGATGCCTACCCAACCAAGGAGGCTCCAATAGTTATTTACAGAAATTAATAAAAAGATACCACTACTAAAAAATAAAAATTTATGTATATAATACATATACATACATACTTGCTTACTCACATACATATACTATAATATATAAACTATTACTGTTGTGATGATTATGCTAAGTTATGCGAAATGTGAGCTTGTACTTTCGCCTTGAATGAAAAGCGACTAGGTGCTATCCTGATTTTCAGAGGTAGAGCGTTCCAGAGGAGGGCAGATTGAATAAGAAATGAAGAATGGACACACGCGGATGTATGCCCCATAACAGAAGCAGATTGTTTGTAGAGCGGAGAGTTCTGTTATGACTGGAATGTAGAAACTGGAAGGAGGCTGTCAATAATGTAGGGAAAGTAGGTGCGTATAGAATCGAATAAAGGGTTTTGAGGGTCATTATCTCGGTGAGGAGGACATAAATCCCGACCTGTCCAACCAGTAGCACTTTTAGAGTAACTTTAAGTCCTGCTGTAAGTTCCTAATCTTTTTGACAGAAGATATTCTTGGTACTACAATAGTATAGTCAATAGCTTTGTACGATTACTATAATTATTGTCAATAGAAAAGAGTTTACTCTTACAATTACCTAGTGAGTCTCAGGGATCAAAATTCTGTTGCAATTAATTAAAATCTTTAAAAGAAAATCGGATGATAGACAGAGAAGAAAAATATACTGTAATTACCTGTGTTCTTATATATAAAAATCAATGTATGTTTGTTCGTAAGTACAAAATTTCATGATCACACGTTGCCAGGGATATAAACAAAGGACATACCTTAGATTAAGATAAATAAAATGTTTCCAAGAGATGGAAAAATTACTTTAAGATCTAGTTTAAATATAAATTCTTAGACGTAAACCATTTTATAACCAACATCTGTGCCTGTGCTTCTTATAATTTATACGTACAAATGTTGGTAAGAATAGACAAGATTTTTAATGAAAGCAACATTAAGCACTCATGTAGGTTAAACATCTACTATCTTATACATGCAAAACTAATAGGCACTTGATTTACTCTTTGATTAGTTCCATCGTCAAGAAGTACCAAAGTAAATATTTTGTACCGACATTACTTTTTCAAAACCAAAAAAAACGTTTGTTTATTGACCTCAAAGTATTAAAGGCGGTTAAGATCTGTTGTCTTTGGTTTTAATATATGTATAAATAGCGTTTAGAAACGTTACTTAAGCATAGAATAGAAACTCGGACACATATTACAATTTGGTAACAAGGAATACATAAAGTCTTTATGTACCAAGAATGCCCGCCATAAGGCGTTTTAAAAGCATTTTAAATTGTAAGAAATATTGCTTTTAGTAATAATACTAAAAGCAATATTTCTTACAATTTAAAATTTTCAACCGTTCGGTGGACAAAAGTGTCCATACGTTTAAGTTTCCACAGTTCTGTTACAGAATAAATTCAAAGGAACTTATTACTCTGAATAGTTCATCACTTTTTCACTAACTAAATGATAACGTCAATATTTTACAAAAAAACTAAAATATACTTAATGAAATTATCTCATTATAACATAAATAAAAATTCAATTTTAAGAAATCGTAATGGAGTAACGAATACAGTGACCTTTCAAAAACCTTGTAAACACATGTTATTTCAACACCTTAGTACTTATTCATTTTTTACTACGTAGAGAAAAAAGCCTAGAGAGAAGAATAAAAACCAGGCAGAGCCAGGATAAAGTATTAGTGAAAAAGCTAAAATTTTGCAACATCATAAGCATCGGATGCGGTGTGTACTGTGTATAAAGTTTGAGTAATGGTACAATCGTTGATGTAGCCCCACTAGCTAGCTGCGCGTACGCCGATCGCACAGTCGACGACGACGGACGATCGTCGAAGCGCATCTTTACGCGAAGCATCGACACTCCCGGTATTTTAAATTTATTTTTCAACTTCAGTTCTTTTTTTTGAAAAGTATTTTTGGTCTGTTTTTGTTTTGTTTTTCTTTTTTACTTTCTTTATTGTGTTTTAGACTTTCTTTACTTTTTTATTTTGCAAATATTTAAAAAAAATTAATGGTAGGAGAGGAAAGGGCTTTAAAAAGTTGTTAATTAATTATTTTGTGTTATTTTTTGTGCTATTTTGTTACGGTACGGTGCAAATTCGTGATTTCCTCACATGAATCATAGTTGAAAAGCGAAAGTTAAGATCTTCACAACAATAAAATTATACTAATCGTCAGTTATATTACAGTTTGAAGTACCTAAAATAATCAATAAATTTCGAGAGGTAGTGTTTTTGACTAACTTTCAAAATGCGTTCTGATTTTTATTTTAATTTATGTGATTACAACCTTAGTTGAAATAACTATGAATTGTTGGTTCGCATGTCTTATCCATTGTATATGGCAAAATATCTAACTCAAAGATCTTGTATTTATACATTTGACCGACTTTTTATATAACCTTTAATCTAATCTTCTCACCCAACTTGCTTTGACAATAGTTCAATGTTTAATTTTTTCACAAAGACGGCTAACATTGCTTTGTCAAATGTGTTAGACAATGTCCAAATGTTTTGATGAAAAAAACGAACCTAATTATGTGTTTGCGTAAGTGTAGGTCTCTTAGTCGTGGGAATCATTGTTAGACAGACTTTAGTTCTTGCTATATACGTTATGAGTCGATTATACAATGTAGGAACTGTGCTATAATATCTATTAGGTGTTAGTCATTAACATAATAATTGTCACAAAATCGCACTCTCGATTTCAATTTCAGAACAAAATATTAAAAATCTTTAAATCTTTTTCAAAATTTTGTGGTTGTGTTCCAATTTTAAAACTTTTTTATACTTTTATTATGTTTTTTTTTTTGTATTTTGTTTAACTTTTTTGTGTTTTGCTAGTAATTTTTCTAATTTTGTTTTTTTTCTTTATTCTAGGTACAAAAGTTTCTCCAATTAAAAGCAGTTTGAAAGTGCAAGTGATTCGCAAGTGACAAGTGACATAACATTTCAGTGTAATATATTCGGTAACGTGTGAACATTTCGATTTGGGTGAGTGTTTGTTCAGCATTTATTATATTAATTAACTCTAAACTTTTTAAAGGAAGTTGTCAATTGATTTGGTGTTGAAAATTCTCACGAAAATTTAACACTTTCTGTTTTTTTAATTAGCGATTTTATATTCTCACACATACAACTTTACTACTCACTGCTACTTTAATTAATTTGACTTATTATAGCTAGTTATTAATAAAAGAGAATTAAAAAAATAAGTTTTAAAAGTTGTCAAGTGCCGCCAGTGTTAATGTGATACGCGATAGAGTTAATAAAAACAGAATGTACCTATTCAAAACGATCATATCGACTTTCGTTGAACTGAAAACGAGAGACATAGAGACAAATAGAGACAGAAAGAGAGAAAGAGAGTCAAGAAAATGTTCGAGTCGAAATTATTTTATTTTTAAATATAATGTCTACCCATATTTTAAGCAAATATAATACCTATATTTCCAAAAAAACCGACTTAAAAAAAAATTATTCCATAAAAGACTTATATGGTTTTCTCATGGATGCCATTGTCAGAACTGGACCAAATTGAAAGTGGACCACACGAGAAGCACCAGCTTTCAAATAAAAAAAGAATATTGAGAACCTCCTCCTTTTTTTAAGTCGGTTAAAAATAGTTTACCTAAATGGTTTTATAGGGTTTAAAAAAATATAAGTCCAATCTCCACCTTAACTACTTACTCTAGGTTTTTACAACGATCTCATTTTCTTTCTCACCTGTGCAATTATTGCACACATGGCGCACATGGTAATGCAGTCTACTTTCCTAGTAAAACACTTTTACTTTCTAAAGCTCATACTAGCATTTGACAGAAAAACCTTTAGCGTTACAATCTCAAATATTTTGTCGACAATAGTCGTTAAAACAATACATTGAATAAAAATTCCGTATTGAGTTAGATTAAATATATCATTACAATATAACTTTTAATGATTGACTTGAATATTGTATAAGTATCATTAATAAAATCATTATTGTTAGTCAGTCATTTAATTTGTAAAAACATTTATCACACAATACATACTTATTATACATAACACCACCCAGGCCAATGCAAATAGACATTATTCATGCGTACAAATATTTGCACTGACTGGGAATCGAACCCATGACCTCTGACTCGGTAGTCGAATGCACTACCGCAGGTACACATCAGGTGGTCGTTTACTTATCTGCCACGTTAGTAGTATAAACAATTATAGCCTGTTTCTATACCTACTTATTATGTCACCAATATTTAAAGGAAGTAATGATAATTAATAAGTACTAGCAACCCACCTCGGCTTCGTACAGGTAGCAGAGACATCTTCAACAATCATCAAAATATTTTAATCAATTTAGACACAGTCTTAACAAATTATACACCTTCCTCATGAATTACTCTGTCTATAAAAACCGCATGAAAATCCGTTCAGTAGTTTTTCAGTTTGGCGCTAACAGACAGACAGACGTGGTAGGGGACTTTGTATTATACAATAGTGCCTGAGATTTTTAGTTAGATGTAATATGTTTTTAGATATTTTATGTTTTAACAAATCGTGGCAGTCGTAGAAAAACAGCGGATTTCATTTTTTGACGATTTTGGTTTTTAACATAAGCCAGTACTGAACAGTAAGTACAGTACTGAAAACATTATACTTTATCATAAAACAAGACATTTTTCAAAGCTCATACACACAGTAACATTTTTAGATTTCATTAACAGAAACAGCCGTTTTCATCATTTTGAAAACCTTACAGTGCTCTCCTGTAAAGTTACTAAAAATCAAATCCGTCGTTTTTCTACGACGACGACGAAATGTTGCAATATATAATGAAATTAACGCGTGAAGAGAATTCTTTGTACCCTTTTTATATAGAAGAAGTGCAGAAAGCTAAAATTTTAAAACAATATTTGCTATAAAGTTATAAAAATTGCAAAAACGGGTACATACCTACAGCTATATGTGTCCAGAGTATATTTTGGCCTGTCATGGTACAAAAGTCTATACAATGACAGGTCAAGTAAGTAATATTGGCCAATGAAATAAACCATGGTCGAAATTCGACCACCACGCGATCTCCAGTGTATGTTAATTTGTTCGGCCAAGTGCCACGTGTAGCGAGGACATTGCGACGCAGTCTCTATAAAATCACTTGACACGATTAGGTACGAATAAGCATCACTTTTAAGATAGATATTGGAGGATGGATGGATGGATATTTCTCTTTTCAAGCGAGCGAAGTCGCGGGCAACAGTTAGTAATATTATAAACTTGCAGCGCCCTGCGATTTCATCCGCGTAAGTCCCGATACCGTGGGAATATCGGGATAAAAAGTAGCCTATGCGTTAATTCAGATCTGCAGCTATCTACGTACCAAGTTTCATAGCAATCGGTTCAATGGTTTTTGCTTAAAAGAGTAACAAACATCCATACATCCATACATCCTCACAAACTTTCACGTTTATAATATTAGTAGGATTAGTAGGATACGAATGTGAGTTTGTTTGTTTGTTGTTCTTTTACATCTCTGTAAGTCCCAAGTTAGTGCCAAAACAAGCATTTAATTCCCTTTGTTTGTGTTCGCAAAATCCGAGAAGTAGTCGATCGAATGTCTAGACGCAATGTTGAATTTTTATACGCTCTTTATTCAACGACTAGCTGACCCGCGCTACTTCGTCTGCGTTTGTAAATTTTCTCCGTTTTTGCAACATTTTTTGTTGATGCTCCGCTCCTATTGGTCATATCGTGATGTTATATAGCCTTCCTTCTAAAAAGATTTTTCAATTTGAACCAGTCGTTCCTGAGATTAGCACGTTCAACCAAACAAACAAGCTCTTCAGCTTTATAATATTAGTACAGATTTAAAAAACTATGAATAATATTTTTTTTTCAATTTAAGATTCGTTAATATTTAGATCCTTTGTGTTTTGCTGTATCTCTGGCAACGTGTATGTAAAATTTCATGATGATGGAAAGAGCGGTACGGTAACGTATAAAATTCGAACAAACATACATGGTTTTTATATTTAAAAAAAAAGTAAATTAACTAAAAAATTAAACAACAAAAAGGAACTAAAAGCAAAAAATAAATAAACCTTTTAAGTCTTGAGTATTGAGCTTATTTATATAAACTATAAAATTTTATGTAAATTAATTAGCTGATTAATTATTATGTAAATTTAATATGTACGTACAAATGGAGTAGGTAATTAATCAATTTATTATTTGGCGCCGAATCAAAATTAATTTATATAAAATTTGATAGTTTATAAGCTCAATACTCAAGACTTAAAGTTTTATTTATTTTTTACTTTTTAATTCCTTCTCGTCGGTTCAATCTTATGTTAAAAAGTTCTTTATTTTATGATTTTTTTGTGGCTCGCGTCATCTTTTAATACTCTGACAACTACTATCTTTTAATACATTTAATACTAAATACTTTAAAACGCTACCGAATATCTTTTCTTCAAAGTATATTAAGTGGTTTCTGTCACTAAAATCACAATTTTTAAATCTTATTTCTAATTGTTAAGGAAAGGTATGGCTTTCATCATCAGCTCAGATTCAAGATGTGATGATTCCTAAACGCAAATACCTGATTAAGTTACGAAAAGTAAACAAAAACACTATTCGTGTCAATAAATTTCGAGGGTTTCTCTTAATTTTATCAGGATCCCATCATCAGATCCTGAATTCCTTGACACGGGACTACCCTTGAGGTATGCCCTATCTAAAAAAAAAGAATCATCAAAATCGGTGCATAAATGACGGAGTTAGGGCTGAACATGTATAAAAAATACATTTATAAACGGTCGAAATGAGAACCTCCTTTTTTTCGTCAGTTAAAAAATATTAAAAAACAAGCGCGAACTTTAGGAGATTTGCTATTTTGAACAAACGGACGTAAAGTTTTTATATACTTACACATATAAATTTATATATATAGATAATTGTAGGGCAATTTAAAAACAAAAATAAAACATAAAACCTGCTTTTGTTATTATATACTTTGTTTATCAATAAACAAACAATGGCACGAACCAATATCCTCGTCTACGTCATCACCAGTTCCATTGACATTTTTCGGTTATCCTTGGAGATCGTTCGGGCGCACAATCGCGCGCTCTCCGAGTGTCTCATGTCCTTAGTGCGAACGTAAACAATTTAATAAAACGTTGGTGTTGAAAGTTAAACATATTCAAAGTGTTATTATTTCCTATTAAAGATATGTTTTTAATTTTTTTATTTTTTAGACTGCATCATTTCATGGTCAAGTTACCTCTGTCACTACTGATATATTTCGGATTTATTACACGTATGTTACAACGGTAAATAACTTGATTTTTTCTCCTGAAAGGGCAAAGGTATGTTGTTATATTTAGCTGACAAACGAGCATACAAGCACATCCTGTTTTTATTGTGAAATGTCATAAGCGTTTGTCTTCCACTCACCTAATGGAAAGTGCCGATGAAGACGAACATGGTACTCGACAAGAGGTTTCTTTCTCTCACTTGAACCGCTTGAACGTTCCAGGATTATAATTGACTGGAAAAATAGACGCAGACAGTTCATTCCACATTTTACCGACTCGAATCAAAAAGAAGCTGTCAAAGCGTTTACTTCTTGGTGTTTCGACAACGAAAGAATAGTAGTCCGATACAGGAATGGTGAGGGTTCAATTAATTCGAAGAGAACCTTCGCCAAAGTGAATCCTATAAAACCGATAAGCAGGCGACTTTACGACGATGGCAAAGCATGATAAGCATCTATATTTGACATATTTTAATAACCCTGTTCTCCCTGCTTCTATGAAATTCTGGTGACCTCAATATATTTTGTATTTGGGGTTCACAACACAGATAAACATTTTTTATTTTTCATTAAACACATGAATGAATGAATAGTTTATATGAAGGCTATCTATACCCCTCTCAAGCCAATGCTAAAGGGCCCTATTACCCGGAATTAATTCTAATAACATGTGGTTTTCATATGCGGTTATAAGCCAATAAACGTCTAGTCATTACGTATAGGCTTCATAAAACTCGTTTACAGCATTATCAATTAGATTTTATGTACATATTACATAACTTCGTAATAGTGTAGTCATTCTAGTCGCTTGCCAACGTAAAGTTTCACCTTCAACCCCATAATGTCAGAAAGCTTTAAAAAATTTCCTTCGATTGCTTTCCCTTCCTGCTTACCTACAATATACTCCCAAATTTCCCCATCTATATGTTATATGTTAAAAATGGGAAAATTTGGGAAAGTGCCCGGTTGACGTCAATAGGCTTGCCCCTTATTACGTGGGTGGTACCAAATTATATTTTGCAAAATGTAGGTGTTTAGTACGTCTCTGCCTATCCCTTGGAGGATGCAGGCGTGAGTGTATGTATGTATGTAAATATAATTTATAAGCATAGCCGTGTCCTATCCTTTAACGTCACGTCGACGTCATCGTTGACTAGTTATCTAAGTCCGAGTAAGTCTAAAATAATCTAAATGTATCCAAGATCTTTTGTTTGATGAAGCTACTATCAGTTTCCATTCCAATTTTTGCTTTTAAAGATAAGCTTCTAAGATTTGAAGGTAAAAAATAACATTCAATTGAGTTCTATGGATTCGAAGGTACAACTTGCCATCATATCCTTGTTTGCCTCTTTAGTGACTAAAAAGGATTACCTCATTCCAAATAGGAATCGAATTATTTACACACCTTATCACCCTTTAACACCTTTAGTTCGTGGGAGAGCCATGCTTCGGCACGTATGGGCCGGCTCGATCGGAGTAATATTACGGCCTCACAGAAAACCGGCAGTGAGGCAATTTTTGCATTGCTTTCCGCCGCGCGAGTGAGGTTACCGGAGGCCCTAACCCTTTCCTCTCCCCCCTCACCCGTATTCCCGCCCTTCCCCTTTCTCCCCCTCTCCTCTCTCTTCTTTCCTACTCCCACCTTAAATGGCGGCAACGGACTTGTGACTCTTGAGTTGCAGGTGCCCATGGGCGGCGATAGTCATTTACCATCAGGTGACCCGTCTGCTCGTTTGCCCCCTATACCATAAAAAAACCCTATGAGAAAATGACCTTTAACCCACTTAAGACATGCTTAAATATTAAAAACAATCATTAACCACAAAACGAACAACTAAACCAGTCATCCATCATCCACCAATGTTACATACAATCATTTCATACATTCATAGATCAAAGGAGACATCATCAATCTCCTCATACAAAGGCTGCAGCCATAATGGACGTAGGGTCGTGGATTGGTGAGCATTGATGCAAGTAAGGCAACAATATGGCAACGGCAATTTCCCTAAAGGTCGCTACCGAGTAATAGTGCCTAAATAAACATAATTATTGCAAAACATTGTAATGGGTGACGTGGTCTCAGTCATAAGAGGGAGCGGATTTTGCTGTTTTACAGTACTAACTGACGTTTTTCCATAACACTGTATTTCTTTGTTATGATTTGAGACTCGTTGTAGCACACGCATTTTAACTTAAAGCTCATTATGATAATTAGATCTTATAACAAGTACTATGATATAAGCTTCAAGCTTTAATGTTTTTGTGGTCGTAATTCTATAGTCAAACAACTTGATCAATTTCAAGTTTATCGATTTCATTTAGCTTTTTTGCCAGTGTTTGGCAAGTAGTGTAATGAGACGTGAGGTGTTTTTCAGTCTGTTTTATTTTAGATACAGACAGGGCTTATATACTAATGTGGTGCGTGCTTATATTTGTTTTATTTAATATGTAAAGTGAATCTATAAATGTGACTTATCTAAGTACGTGCAATTATGTACGACGTGCTGTCGCTACAGCTTCAATAACGTAGGTCAGATGTGCTAGTAAGTGTAAACTTGTTGATAATCTAAGTATACAGTGGTTTAAAATATACATACATTCACGCCTGCATCCCCGATGGAATAGGTAGCGCCGGATTAAACACCCACTCACGTCAAAGGGGGCAAACCTATTGTCGCCAACCGGCACTTTGGTAATTTAAGATATGAAAATTGGGAGTATATTAGATAGATATCTAATAGATATATAGATTAGTATTTAGAAGGAAAGGGATATTGCTTGTACGTATGGATTAGGGAGTGTAAAGTAATAGCTTGAGAAGGTCAGGATGGCATACATTTATTATGTACCTGTAGCCGCATCCGTACCGGAAATCCGAGCCCTTTAACTATGTATGTATTTAAAATTTGTTTAAAACAAAGCGGTCAACTGTCTTGGCATTAGCGTTAAACGGCTTATACGCGGAACGATTTCACACACAATTTGACTAGATTTGCAATCGAATCGTGTGTACGCAAATCGTCGAATTCAAGGTCATTGGGTGGTCAGGACCGCCGGATTTGATCGCGTCACATCAAATCGGTTCGTGTTGACGCTAATCGGCCAATTTTATCATTTAGTCGGATGCGCGAATGTTATCCGATTTCTTAAAGGATGTGTGTATTTACGCATTATTAAGGCGTTTTTCAGTGCGATGGTTATATTTATAAGATAATTTAACAATACAGGTAGCATTTCTTCAAAAACAAAAATATTACATATGCGGCAACCTCTTTTACATACGTCCGTCTAGCACATAAAATAAAATCAAATGAAAGTTAGCGATTTAGTTGTTACGTGTGGACGTAAAATCTGTTCGTAAGTCAATTCAATTACAAATCTGATCAGTTAGTAAAATGTATCGTGTGAATGCCGTTTAAGGTTGATTTGTACGTTTACCACCTCGGAATACAGAAACGTGTTCAGTATACATCAGTCAACTCGCCTCGTTTAATGTCAAAATAAAATATAACTGACAACATTTCGTTGGCGAAAAGATTCGCAACAGCACGTGCCGAGATATATTCGTAACGAAGAAACTATGAATAAGTATATTATACAAATAATCAAACAAATTTTTGAACACATAATTTTCTTTGCATTAATTGCATCTCATATGGCTTTAGTAAAGATGAATCTGATCGCTGTAGCTTATAACTTAGCCCTTTACATTAACACTATCAAAAGTTATTGCAACGCATCTTAGTTCCCACAACGTATTGTGATCGACACATTAGCCATATATATACTATGCATTGTTGGATCTAAAACCAGTTGAGGTTTAAAACATCCAATCGGAAATATGTGCATAAAGGGCGATATACTCCCGAGTACTACTAGTAGGTCTACCATCTAGCTTTTAATTATTACAATCAGGAGCAATAACAATCAGAAGATTCCGAATACTGTAAAGTTTTATCTGCATCCTTTCAACGTATATATGTAAAAATAAATCATCTAACAATCTTTGTATGTTTATAATTTTTTTTAATTGTACGTTATCCGGTGAGGTGATGACCCGTGGGGGTTTCCACACGATAAAAAAAAAAAAAAAAAAAAATTTATTATAGTTCATTGTATTTATTCATAATAAATATTATGAATTTTGAAAATTGAAATATAATTTTATGAGTTATCTATACAATTTTTATGAATTTAAAATCATATTTGTAATAAACTTACCTACCTAACTCGTAAAAAACATCATTTGCCATTTTTTTTTAAACTTTTTTCACGCTTTGGTCTGCCAGTTTGTATACAATATTTTGAATTTTTGCAAAACATACATCAAATTTGTATAAAGTGTACTTGAAAACGCTTAAAAATCTGCTTGCATTTTTTTTTGCAAATTTTACGCTTCGGTCGGCCAGCGTTTTTCAGTCAGTCAGTCAGACGAGATTTTCGTGATTTTTCCTCAAATAATTTTCGAAGCATTAGATTTGCACTTTTTTGTTATTAATAAACAAATCGGTATTTAGCGTACATGCCAACCGATAGATTTTGAAATCTAACTTATTTAAAACATATTTAAAAAGTTTTCATGAATTTTAATGCAGTTACAAATTATTCTGAAACAGTTTCATAATTACAAAAACCCATTAGTTCGTATCAGTGAAAGTATGTTACACAAATATTGAAAGAGGATCCATAACATTCTTGCAACTTTTTTATCATGTGAGCTTGAAATTGAAAATCTTAAGGTGATTCTACTAACTTAACTTGACGTCTTCATCAAAATAAACCCTGACATCTAATTTGTTATACAATGTCGGAAGTTTTCCTACCGCGTTGCTTTTTTATCTCCAATCAATGCAAATATTAACATGTAATAGGAATACGTCTATTCATATTGTTCTGGATGCTTCTATTTTGTTAATACATACATATTATATACATATGATTAAGTGTAGTTAAAAAAAGTCTAAGTACGAGTTCCTACTATAATGGTTTTCTGTGTTATGTACACTCTTATCGTCATTATTACTTCAATAAAGTAAATTGAACTACCTACAATTTTATATTTATGCATACAATTAAACAAATAAATGAAATGCCTGCACAACTAAAGCTATTTATCAAACCATCATAATCCTATTTACGAAATGCTGACAAACATGGACCGTTATTAAAATTCACTTACAGCACATTCACGCACCGTTCATAGCTTTATGAACGGCGGAACAAAATTATAAATGTGTTTTTTATTCATTACTTATACATAAGTGGATTATATCATGATGTTATGGTATGTAAAGTAAATTAGTATCAATCGTCGACGTAGCTTTCTGTCATCACTTCATATTTAACTCATAACAATCTATGAATAAACAATAAAAAATCTTTAAAAATGTTGAAATGTGTCTATTTTAACCGACGAAAAAAAAGGAGGTCGATTCGACCGTATATATATATATATATATTTCTTTTTTATGTATGTTCAGCCCTCTCTCCGTTATTTATGAACCGATTTTGGTTATTCTTTTTTTGTTAGATAGGGCATACCTCAAGGGTGGTCCCATGTCAAGGAAGTCAGGATCTGATGATGGGATCCTGATAAAATTGAGAGAAACCCTCGAAAATTGTAGGAACGAATAGTGTTTCTGTTTCCTTTTCATTACTTTATCAGGTATTTACGTTCAGAAATCATCACATCATGTAGCTGAGCTGATGATGAAAAAAAATCATCAAATAAAAATCTTTTTAACAAAAAACTAAACCGACGAATATAACTAAAAAGCAAAAAATAAATAAACCTCTTAAGTCTTGAGCTTATTTACATAAACTATCAAATTTTATATAAACTTATTTTGAGTCGGCGCCAAATTATAAAATGATTAATTACCTACGTATAGGCATGTCCATTTCTACGTAGGTACATAAAAATTTAGATAATTAATCAGCTTGTTGTTTGGCGCCGACTCAAAATAAGTTTATATAAAATTTGACAGTTTATGTAAATAAGCTGAAGACTTAAGAGGTTTATTTGTTTTTTGCTTTTTAGTTATATTCGTCGGTTTAATTTTTTGTTAAAAAGATTTTTATGTCCTCTGTATTACTTAAAATCAGAGTGCTAGAGAATGTCTTATAGATATTAGGTCTATGGTATGTAGCGTAGGTTACAGAAGTAAATAAAGACAATTACTAATTACGTGACATAAACATTATATTGTTAGCTATTATCACAAATTTATGATCCAGGGGTCATCGTCTTCCCGTTAAAGTTAACTTTTTGTAGCTATTGGTAAAAAGAAGATTTAATAAAAATTATAAAAAAGAAGGTAATGAAAGCTTCTAATCCAATTTTGTCTCCGTTTCAGCCAACTGATTTATTCGTTTTTTGTACACCTGACATAAAGGAAAAAGAATATCTTATAATCAAATAAAAAAAATGTATGATGTATCTGTGTCTGGTGTAAAATTCAATTTAAAAAAAAAAACAAAATTATCTTTGCTAAGCGAAACGGTTAGCAAAGTTGAACGAATACATTAACGGTTGTTTACTATGCAAATTTGTTGAAATTTTTAATCTGTGCGTTAAAATTATTAGATGTGCCAAAAACTAATTTCAACAACAACGTTCGTCAAAGTTTAACTTATGTTGTTGAAACATACAACGTCATCTACTGGAGCAACTTTAAAGCATGCTCGCATGTTGAATACAATAATATTATCAAACTAGTACTGGCATGTACTTACGTAGTACCCATTATGTTCTCATCAACCTTCTAATGACACGCAACATGCTTGCCCAAGAACCTAACATATACCACGTAATATAATAATTTAGATACATGTGTATTTTCGTTCAACTTGTATCATAATATAAATTGATGGTATTAACTAAATATTACTATCATGTATGAACACTATAAACATTTCCTACATTGCTTTACAGATTTTGATGTTTTTTGTGTGTGTTTGAGTAGGTTCCTAGATGGATTAGATTCGCAATTGAACCCGGCAGGTGGCGCTGCAACCGGGTTCTAGAAATTATATTTTTTTTACCAAAATGTTACTTTGGTCAAAACGTTGGTACTTTTGAAATTCGGTACCTACTTACAATTATGACACCAAAAAGGAAATCCTTCGCAAAGTGCAACATCTGTCGAGGTCCCTAGTATATCACTACATAATAATAAAACATGTCTGTCTGTTCGCGATAAACTGAAAAACTACTGACCGGATTTTCATGAGGTTTTCACTAATAGACAGTTGTGTGACATGTACCCGTGCGAAGCCGGGGCGGATAGTTATGTATAAACTACCATTTAGGTATGTAGGTACGTAAAATTTGATGTCAAGGTTCCACCTCAGTTTATTTTAACGTATAAAAATAATTTTCTACTTTTTAGTTCGATTTCCTATGAAGGCTTGTTTCTTAAATATTTTTTTTTTAGTGTTGTTTTGTCATCGGTCCTTAATACAAATACAAAATTTCAAGTTAATCGGACGTCTTGAAGTTAGTGAAAACTACGTTTCGAGAGATTCTGTTACATAGATATATTTTTTTTTTTCTTTCTATATGTAGATACTGGTCAAGCTAAAATTAATAGTGTAAAGATATAATTATTTATTTATTATTTTAACGCACCACAGATCTCACAGCCAATAGCTAATTACCATTTATTATAGTTAAATGTTGTGTTTCCGCTTGATTACGACATACGTGTTCTGTGGTTCACCATCACATTTTTCAATGCACACTTTTTTAGTACCGCATAACTATAAATGAACTTCTGTCCCCCAATTTGAAGAAGAACTTTCCTGAATCCTGTGATAGTTTTCGCGAATCCACAAATGATGTCACTGTGCAAGGGTTTAAAGGTGCCGGTAACCGTTTGCTATCAGGAGGGTGGTGTTGTTGGCTATCTTAATGGTTTAAAAGAAACATATAACATTTGTAGTTATATTTGATTGTTTTTGAAATTGATAATTTGTTGAAAGAATAAACAAGTAAACACTCGCGAACAAACACTCACAGTAGAAAGTGTGTAATTGTTCATTCTCCAAAATATATGAATACATATATAAATAAAATTAAAGTGTCTGTTTGTAATGTCAAAATAATAGTTTGTTTAAAGCTCATACTGTTATTTGCATGATACCTATACCTTAAAATCAGTTTTTTTAATTTTTATTTGTCTGTTTGTTCCGACTAATCTCCGGAAAGGGTGGACTGATTTCAGATTTCAGGTGTTATAAGGAGTAACTTAGGATACTTTTATTTTAGAAAAAGAATTAGGGTTCTGAAAATTTAAAGAGGCATAACTTGTAAACGGATATTTTTTTTCAAAGATTCTTTTTGTAACTGTATGCCAGAGTCATGCCCTTTCAGTGATTTAAGTAAGTGTTCCATTGTGTACTCAGGGTGCTTTCAGATACAGTCTGAATACAACCTGAGTACACAATTGAACTTGAGTAAAAATGATGAATTCCACTTTATATCAACTATAATGCAACCATGAACAAAGCTTAGACCCTACTAATATTATAAATGTGAAAGTTAGTGAGGATGTACGGATGTTTGGATGTTTGTTACTCTTTCACGCAAAAACTACAAAACCGATTGCAATGAAACTTGGTATGTAGATAGCTGGATACCTGGATTAACACATAGGCTACTTGTTATCCCGATATTCCCACGGCGCCGGGACTTACGCGGGTGAAACCGCGGGGCGCAGCTAGTTCAATATAATACTATTAACGACCTATTTGTACAATTTAAAGCTGGTGCACGCAACTTCTCCTGCGTAGAAACTCTCCTATTCAAACTTTCATCCCCTGTTTCACCACCTTCAGGCTTAATTTTCTCGACAAAAAATAGCCTACGTCGGTCTCCAAGGTCCCCTCTATCTCTTGGTTGGTTCAGCGGTTTACTCATGAAACATAACAGACAGACATAACAGACAGACAGAGTTACTTTCGCATTTATATTAGTAGAAGGTTATCGTACAATCTGAGAGTACCTAAACCATCTTGTCTAATGACGTGAGGCTATCAATCTGAGAACGATAAATGATCGGATAGGGTAATTGCTGTGGCACGCGCCAGTCTCTTGTAGAAAGGTGTAAGTTAAGCATTTTTACTTTCTAGAAGATTGTTGAGGTCAACGGAATGAAAACTTTGGTGTTTTAAATCATTATGATGTGCTAAAAATTTGCGTGGAACATTTGGAACACGCAAAGTGTATTATATTTTTTACTTACTTAATTTTTATTTTTACATTAAGGTAGGTATGTAAAGTAATAATATAAATGATAAATTTCACTAGCTTTTGCCCGCATGGATCTCAATTTCATTTCATTTTTGTACCAAAATTAATCTTAATCTCTAGGCTCAATGACAAAAATTTTATAAAAAATATAGTTTAGTTTTAAAAAAAATGTAGAACTTTGTGAACAACATTTTATAACTTTGTCTTTCCTTACGAACGAACATAATTTTACTTATCACCTTTTTATTGTGAACTAAATAATATTAATATAAATAATTATTTTATAGCCTTCATGGAGTTGTCTTATATGAGTATTTGAAAAAGGGATGCGTTATTAATTTATGATTTTTTAAAATTATTTTTTAATGTAAACCCAAACATTAAAAGAAAGTGATTTGACGATAGCTAAGTATGTTGTAAAAATTTTGACAATTAACAAAGAGTAATTGTTTTGACTTGACAGTCATTTACATTATTATAACCTACAACCAACAGCAAGTTCCCCGCGTCTTCGCTAGCGTTAATGTTATTTTTATACCTCGAGAAAAGTATTTTTTCTGTATGGCTACTCTGTCTTTTTTTGTACCCTGGACAACGTGTATCAAGACATTTTTTTTCTTTTTTTTTTAAAGACAACTCCCGCGTTAGGAATATTCCTGGGTCGCGGGGGGCTTCACGAACATACGTTCGTATTCGGAAACGTTCGTAAACGGACACAAAGCACAACCAGACTGGGGACAACTATTTGTAGATCACACAAATTGTCCCGTGTGGGATTTGAACCCACAACATTCAGCGCGGTGTAGTGGCGAAATTACCACTCAAACCATTGCACCATCCGTGCAATCGGTACATTTTATGCGCATTTATATTATTAGTTAGGACTATTTACGATTATTTAGGAAAGTACTATTTACTTGAAGGTTACAACAAACTGACTCGATACGATAACTGGTAAAATAATTAGCGACACGCACTCGTGCGCAGGTCAGAGTTCAGAGAGGCAGACAGTTGGGTAACTATCGCGCAACGGTGGTTTAACACATTCAAGTTGTTTAAAGTCGATCAGTGATTGCTTGTTTTTTTTTGCAGATAAGATAAGTAATTGTGTTGATCCTTATATTAAATTACAGTGTGCGTGTGTACCTACGTTTTTTTCTCTGAAACAATAACCGTTTTTTTATGGCATTTATACCGTCACCAAGATGGTTGTTAGCTATAGTTGGTGCCTAAGGTGGCGCTGTTATTAAATTTATTTTTACTAGCAGTTCTCGCGCCGCTTCGCTCGCGTGTACATATTTATATATTTTTTTCAAAATAAAAGTGGCCTAAGTTACTCCTTATAACACCAGCTATCTGCCAGTGAAAGTAAAAAAAAATGGACGCAGCCGTTTCGGAGATAAACCGGAACAAACAGACCAACAGACAAAAATTTAAAAACTGATTATTAAGCAAAGGTATCGTGCAAATAACTGTATGAGCTTAAAAAAATATTATTTTGACATTACAAATAGACACTTCAATTTTATTTATTTGTATTGATTTTATTTTTTATTTGTATTTTATTTGTATTGATGATGATTTGCTGATCCATTAGAGCCCCGCTAGCGAAGCTTCAGTTTACGTTACTAATGGCTTCCCAAGTTATTTTTTTTTAGTCTCAAAGTATAACATGAGTTTAAAAACTACCACCTACGATCATTTATTTAACGAATTCAATTAATGTTATTTTGGCTATGATACAAAAAAGCTTATTAAAAACAATAACTGACCCTTCATAATAATTATTAGGTAAATGCTTGTTCAAATATTCAACAATAAAAAGAGGCCACGAATACATTACGTGTGTACATTCACCAAGGCTCTCACCATTCTGATGCACTTCTTATTACGTAACGCAATGTATTGCAAATTGTGTATAAACTACAAATTACTTGGAGTCGAAATTACTGTTTTTATAATTTAAATATCTTATATCGTCTAAAGGAAGTCGTGCTTTATTGTTTATGTAAAATCTTGTTTCACTATAATTTGACCACAGCTGCGGTTGTATTCATTCAAAAAATATCCGAGAATATGCCCTCACTCTACATATATCATTCTCTCTTAATTCGTGGAAAGCTTAACATAAGCTTTATAAGCAAAAGTAAATAGATTGCTTTTTTTTCTTTTCTGGAGTTCTTACATATTATTACTATAAACGAGCAATTCTTGTTTGTATGTATTTATATTTCGGGTATCTCGGAAACGGCTTTAAGGATTTTGAAGAAATTTTGTATACAGATACAGTTTTGCATTTTAAGTTCAACTGCATATTTGTATTTACAAAAAAAAAAACAATGGCAAAAAAAAAGCTACCGAGCAACTCTCTTTTGGTTCCCAAACTCGGTTTGGTTTCCCAGGTACTATGACTTAAACGGATAAATTTGAAAGACATCTTAGACTAATCAAAAGAGATTACGTTTTGTAATAGATAATATGAATGATAAACTTCCTTACTATTACTTTCTATTCGAGATTGTGAGCTAGTCTTTGAGATGAAAATCGAATGCTTACATTAACACGCCTTTCAATCACTTGAGTTCATCATACGTCACGTCAAATGCTTTACTGAAGTTAAAACCTTCATATATTATTCATTTTACTTTAAAACAAATATATATTTCCCATCTTAGAGAGTCATGTCCAGTCATGTCATAATCATTCATATTCAACCTCGCGGGTGAAGCAGTGTTTAAAGTCGGAAATTTTTGTGGGTTTGATTTCGACACGGAATCTTAATTTGTGTGATCCACACATAGTTATTCCGAGTCCAGTTATTCAGAGACCAAACTTATTGCTCCTACATACAACATATTTCATTATTCATTATTCGTTGACGTAACTTCTTTGATGAGATTTGGTACTTTTTGTCCGAGTTATGCTTTCATTGATTTATAACGTGAGAACATTGATTTGCACGATGTTAATTTTTTCTTATTTCTATTCTTTGTCTGTTACTCGGTCAGTATATTCTAGGATCTTTAACGGTAGCTTTCAAAATAGATTGGCCATCACCATCATCATTGCTCCTTTTTGATTTAGCTTTTATTACTGACATCAAAAGTACGAGTAGGATTCAAACGAATACTGTAAACTCTGTCTGTGCCCTACGAGTGACTGAATAAAAACTTGGAAGGTACTATAAGGTGGCCTTGACTTGTACCTTGTGGTACTCCTACACATTTTTATGAAAGCTTTTGAATATACTTAGCCTTAAAAATCTATTACTGAAATATGATGTCTAATATACGAGGTAACATGAGTTTATTAAGTAGTAGTCATTGTTTCGTAAAAGAACTTTGTGTGCTAGAATCAGTCGAAAGCTTGTTTCAAAACTATGTTAGGTGGTAATCATTCCTTATTTAAAAAATACTACTTGTAACGCGCATCGCACATCACTAGTATTCGTTCGTGGGGTTCGTTAGTAATGTACAGGGTGGAGGTCGAACCCGGAACCTTTCGATTGCAAGTCCAATTATTTATTCATTGCACTAACGTCACTTGCATATTGTTAAGTAAAATCGATTAGTGAGCTATAACATTAAAATCCTACAAAAGTTAACTCAATCATTTTAAGAAAGCCTTTTTGTTATACTGAGCTTTATGATTCATAACTTATATCTATAGTATATAGGTATCGTTAGTAATATAATTAAATAAAAACAATTCTTATTATGCGACTTTTAAGTCTATTTTACAACACGTAATGTGCTCAAAGTAATTTTTCACGACCATTTAAAAGCTAACTTTCGTGGATCTCCGTTTACAAATGAGTTTTGTCAGCCAAATTATAAATAACTCAGGTTTGGTTACAACAACTGTAATTATCCTCTTGCGATATTATGTTTATGTTGTTTTCTAGTTCACTATCTTCTTTGTTAATCTTTATAGCACGCTGTCGTGAAAAATAACAATAATTAATTTAGTAATAAAATTGTGTAACTAGCAATAGGATATCTGATTAAACTTTATTGTTTGAAATGCAATATATAACCAGTTTATCTTTCTAATTTATTTACATATGCTTCGGCACGTATGGGCCGGCTCGACCGGCGTGATACCACGGCCTCACAGAAAACCGGCAGTGAAGTAATGATTGCATTTCTTTTCGCCAAGTGAGTGAGGTTACCGGAGGCCCTAACTCTTAATCTCCCACTCTTCCCCTACTCCCACCTTAAAGGCCAGCAACACATTTGTGACTCTTGAGTTGCTGGAGCCCAAGGGCGGCGGTAGTCATTTACCATCAGGTGACCCGTCTGCTCGCTTACCCCCTATACCATAAAAAAAAAACATGTTTCACAGTAGAGCATTCTGTATGAACCCAAGAGAGTCATATTAAAAAAATATAGAAGTCAGTGGGGTACAATAAGTACCCTCACAGTCCTTGTACTGTATACATACAACCTTACCACCATACCTTGTGCGTGACCCATATAAATGTTATTGTAGGCAAAAAATTATAATAATATTATTATAGACAGAATGAATTTGAATTCACGAATTATTTCAATCCCAATGACCGGTAGTTGATTTGGAAGGACCGATATTCTGCCTGTGTCCTTTTGTGGTTTATCTTTTAGTACAAAATTAGGTCTCAAGTCATTAATCAGGGGCAAACCTAATAGTATATAATAGTTGTGTTTTTAATATAAAAAAAATACCAAATACCATTTGATTCTTCGCCTGTTTCCTGTCAGATCATTTACAAAAACACATTTTGTTTTACATCTTATGAATGAAAATGCACTAGAAATACTTATGTATATATTACAACTAGCCGTTGATCGCAGTTTCATCAGCGTTTACGATCACTGCTCCACTCCTAAGATTCGTAGTTTGATGTTATGTAGCCTATAGCCTTCTTCGATAAATGGGCTATTCAACACTAAAATATTTTTTAAATTCGAACTAAAAGTGCCTGAGATTAGCGCGTTTAACCAAACAAACAAACTCTTCAGCTTTATAATATTAGTACATATTACAAATAGGAAATGACGTATAACATTTTGTACTCTCACTATGTAGGCGAGGGCTGCGATGGCCCTAGATGATAACTTAAATCATCACATCCGTTAGTTGCGTTTCATTTTCGAACACATGAATATCTGTAATATCAGGAAAATTATTAGTATTTTCTTAGTAATTTATTGATATACACTCTACTGAGTTACCATCGTTATAGGTATACCCATATTTATATTCTCTTTCATTAAAATAGTTATATCGACTTCAAGAAAGTAAATTAGAAGTGAAGCTCTGCACATATTGCATTTTATTTTCAATTTCTTTATATTTTGTAGCCTGAACTACCTTTTGATCTGGCAACAAACAAATCGAGTTCCTGTTTGATTTATAACTTGAATAACAAACCGTGATACAACAAATGAAATTATTAATATTAAATATAATTACCGTTGCTTTAGTTTTGAAGTCCTTGAAGTTGAAGCATCCACACTGCCCGATCTCATCAAATTTTAAATTTGTCTCGTGAACACAATTCTCAAATAAAAAAGAAAAACTCACTGTATTCTATCAATATATATCTTAATTAGAAAATCTCCCACAGTTCAACGAAAATAGTTTCTGCACATCATTACTCTAAAAAGTTAGGTAGAACCAACACATAGTTTTGCCAAGTCGCACGACGTTCGCTGCGTCAGTCACAGTTACGTAAACCTTCCAACAACCTTGTGAACTGTGAGAGCCCTGTGTGTAACCATTATTATTTTAAAGTTATTTTTAGACTGCATCTCCTAAAAGTTAATCAGTAGTGATAACCCAGTAATTGTTCGATATTGGCGGCCCGAGTACCATCCCCTGTGAGAGTCTCCTGACTTTTCAGGATATACGCCTTTTAGGAATTGTTTGTTATCTACTTAAAAAGCCTTATATAATATAGTTTGAGAGTATAAATCTCTTTTTTATCTATTGTATTGCCGTTAGATACTGAAATAAATGTTATTTTGATCGATCATGATTTAATATGCAACAACTGAAATAAAAAGAAAATACTAACATTATAGGTACCCATCGTCATCTCGGCACTCCTTCTCTTTCTGGCCCTGTCATCTTTCACACGTTGGATGTCTCTTCTTATTTTTTCTCTACCCCCATCATTAGAACAGAATCATCAGAACTCTTTTTCAAATTATTTATAATATTATTTATTATTAATTATTCATTTTAAAAAACTCTAAACAACCTTTGGGGATCCAACTTGCGAGCAGGAGTACAATGCAGTTAGTGCTATTTACCTGCAATAGTGCTTTTGTTGTTGTATATCAAACCCACATTCATCGGTAATCGGTATTTGGAACGACTATATCCAACATTAATTTGTCGTATGCTATAAAGCCGAAATATTCCAGTTTGATCTAAAATATTAGAAAAATAGTATTGCTGTAAATATAGTATACCGCACATGATGACAAGTTACAAAAGTAGTCCGGTTGTCCTAAATGGATCATGGGTGGCCCGAACGATGGAAAGCAAGGTAGACTCTCACGCTGAGATATGTGAGCGCGAGTTAATTTACCTCACAATAGTGAGTATTCAACTTGAATAATTTAGAATATATTTTCATCCGTTTAAAACTATTGCATGCTATGCTATTCATGCATATTTTGTACAAAGTTGGACTAATGCCCAGGGCATTCTTTACCAGTTAACCTTGGGGTGATGCAGGAACATTATACGGAAGGTGCAAAGAAATCACATTTAAAATTATTTACAACAATTTAAGTAATCAAGACAATGTGCCATTTCTATGTACACGTATACCGAATCCTAAAATATAATTTGGTATACTAAAAATAAATATATATATTAGTGAAGAAGACATATCATTTCATCAATACACAATAACACACAACAGTAAAAGATCTAAATGCAATATGTATATGAGTGAGTAAAACAACATTTTGTATTTAGATCATTCGGTTCATGTGCACGCGGACGGCCACTTTTGCGATCAGTAAAAGTCATGGTCAGAGCATCGAACCAATATTACCTGCATTACGCTTTAGTTTTAATTATACTGCTTCTGACATCATCACTACTTTCGTTATTTTATACCACTATCGCAGCAAACAAGCATATAAATATCTCTATAGATAACACTTTAAGATGAACACGTTGCTGAACCTGCTAACAATTTCTTTTACATACAACTACGTTGACTTTATTGATTTTGAGTATCGCCATTTATACTAAGTTAATTAAACAACATCTAAGATGTCAGTCGCGTGCTTCAAGTTTTACGAATGAACCTGAGCTGTGGCAAATCTTCCCATTGGCAGAATAAAACATTCTTCTTTAGGGTAGAGGTGGTTACTCCACTTGATGGCTACCTATGACAATTACCGTTAAAGTCTACGTGAATAAATACGCCAAAACCACACTTTATGGCGAGATCACCAATCAAACCGCTACTTTAAATAGAATAAGCTTTTTGATCAGTAACTTAAAGATAATAATTTGCTTGTTTTTATGAAAAGTTTATTAAGAAAGCTTTAAGCTGTACTGTGGCATATTGCCTTAATTCATTATTTTTAACTGCATTTTATATCTATCAATAACATTTACGAATAATGATGACGCACGGAATTGGTTCAATATAAAAGATATTGTGAGTTAGTTTTTAGCTCTCTTTTAATTATACTACAACTATGGAAACAACATAAATATACATATTTCTACAGATACACTGGGTTTCTCTAACGAACAACCTTTAAAACAATACAGTACAATTTGTTTTTGATTTAAAAAAGGATTGCAAATATTGTTTTTAGAAACATTTTTCTTTGCACATACTCAAATATTTTCTTATCAATTGTCTTGTCCTATTGTCCTAGCCTTCTTTTACGGAATATCTGTCAGTTCATTTTCAATAAAATAATAAGGTATCTGTTTTAAAAATAACAAATTTTCCTAAAACTGTGCGTTTCATGGGGTTTACTAAACGAGCCTAATATACGATTACACCTTTCTACTACTGTATAACGAGGAGCAAATAGAAACCATACAAGCGTAGTTAGTGTCTAATAAAACAATATTACGTGATTTAAAAGAATTAATATACTACAAACATCATCTCCGTAATTGACCGTCTCGCTCCGTTAGTGCCGTGTTAGTGAAAGACAAAGATGCAATGGCATTCAAGTGAGAGTGACTATGATACATGCGTATTGTTTGTAATCACAGAAAATGTAGTTAACAGCAAAAGTGATTTTCCTGAATATATCCATACTAGTAATTTTTCGAAATCCCCGGTTAAAGTAGTTAATGGTATCCTAAAGTAAATTATCGTTATCACTGTCCTCTGCCTGCTTAAGTACATATTTATTCCTAATCTTATACCTAATTTCGGTAATCTTATTTCTAATTTCAGTAATGTTATTCCTAATTTTGGTAATCTTATTTCTAATGTTAGTTATCTTATTCCTAATTCCTTATTATGATGTTATTTCGGTATTTATAAAAGCCCCAATGTATGTCTTTGCAAAAACATATGTAATTCATTAGAGGTTTTTCGACCACGGTCACTATTGGTGCCATAAGTCTAAGCTTTAAATCACCTACCACTCTAACAAATAAACCTACATACAAAGTTTTATAACTGGGGTATCCACAACGTATTAAGCAAATCTCCAAGCCCGTAGGTTCCCAACAATGGTTTGTTTAAACGAAACACCATAAGTTACGGTCTGCTCACCGAACCATAACCAATAAAGTTTATAGCTATCCCCTTATGGGACTCTTGAACACATTGTTACGCTGTTTCGACAACTCTCATTTGTTTTATGGCTTTGTTAGTGCGTTCATTGTTATTGTTCAGTTAGCTTATGGCTATTTGGTCTTATGACAATTTTATGGTAATGGTGTACGTAAATACGGTCTGCAAAACTTCTACCTATTGGTAATAACAAGTCTATATATGTATGTAAGTATGTAAAGAAGTCCTCGAAGTCAATTTGAACCTACTTCTTTCTAATTGTCGTATCGAAATTAAACTATGTATGTATATTTAGTTTGTATGTCAATACTATAATTTGTCTGCTTGGAGCTGATCTGGTGATGAAGGCAGGAGATGGATAATGGAACTCATCAGTGGCTACTACTAAACCCCTCAAGTTTGGGCTCATATGATTCGTTTTGACGAGGCCAACAGATTGGGCTTGGTAACGATAATGAAGCCAGATGATGGATAGAGATAGAACTCTTTTTACTCATCATCATATAATAAATTGACATCGTTGATTCTTTCATATTTCGTGCAGATGCTTTACTGAATGAATAGACTGATGATTTGAGATGATATTTAAATGTGATCACAGCTGAAGTAAAAAATTACCTAAGCATACGTATTGCGACGAATTGTGAACCTAACCCGTGTTTCTAAAAACGATTTAAAAGACATCAAAAGAGACAAAGACTATGTATCCAAACGAGATAATCTATTAAGTAATAACACTCAAAAATAATATTACAAGCCGGACATATTATACGAAAATGAAGGATTACGAATATTTTATGACTCCATAAGCCATAACAAGTGATAATTTCGTTCATAATGGATTGTAACGTTTGTAATCCATACTTTCATCTGCGCGAGCGCATAGCTGCATGCGATTGCTTTCCCTCCAATTTACAGATTATAGCTAGCTATTAAATAATACTGTGTAAGTGTACAAAAATATTCATGAAATCACTGAAGGGTAAGCCGTTTAGGATTTATGACCCGTAACAGACAGACCGACAAAATTAGGGGTAATTTTCGACATCTTTTTTCCTGCTACCATTTTGTTGAAGAGAATGTTTCAGCACTAAAATGCTGTAACGTAATTTAGCATTTCCTAATATCGTACACTTAAGTTATTAAGGCAGTAATATAATGGCTAAAGCTGGCTAGCGATGGCAGACTCATGAACGAAACAATAACAAACGAACTACCAAAGAACATCGGACGTTAAAGCTAAAATAAGTTTATAGTAAATTTTGTTGTTGGCTACTTGTTTTGTTTTTGTGGGAGAGCCATGCTTGGGCCGGCTCGACTCCGCTCGTTACCACGGCCTCACAGAAAAGGGCAGTGAAGCAATGCTTGCATTGCATTTCGCCGCGCGAGTGAGGTTACCGGAGGCCCTAACCCTTCCCTCTCCCTTATTCCCGTCCTTCCCCTCTCCCCACTCCCCCCCCCCTCCCCCTCTTCTCCTACTCCCACCTTAAAGGGCGGTAACGCACTTGTGTCTCTCGAGCTACAGGTGCCCATGGGCGGCGGTAGTCATTTACCATCAGGTGACCCATCTGCTCGTTTGTCCCCTATTTCATAAAAAAAAGGATTATTGATCATAGCTTGCATTGCTAAATATTCCACATTTGTTCATTTATTTTTGTTTGCCAAAGCAACTTTATTTTAACTGTAGCCATTAGGTACTTATTTCATTTCTAGCTTCAGTCATTGACGTGTACCCGTTATTAAATACTACACATATTAAATTCTACTATTCGTCACGGTATTAAAAGTTTGAGGTTCGTGTAAACCCCTCTAAAGTGTACTTAGTTAATTAATTAATTATTAAGCGGCGGTAGCGTAATGGCTAAGGCGTCGAACTTGCGATAAAGTGGTTGCGGGTTTGAACCCCACCCAGTGAACTACCGGCGTGAACCCACTCCTAACACAAGCATTTAGCTTTGCTTGTGGGGTTAACAAGAATACTAGTATTGTGTGACCCACGTTGCTAGTATACTTTAAAAAAAATATAGATCAACACACACAGATTCACCGCAACAATAGGTTGTTTTGTCAAATATGAAAAAAAGTGGATAAAAGAGAATACCGTATCTGCCTGTGTCGATCTATAACCGCCCGTTTCCAAATGGTTGAGCCTTATGAGAAGAAATCGGACAAACAAACTCACGGCTATTCTGATTTAAAATCATTTTTTATTATAATTATGATTCTAAGGTATATATAATACTTATTACGTGATCGCCGTAAACACAATCACATCTGTCTGTGGTACAGTGAACATTTAAAATCAAAATGAGTTAGTTCTAAATGTACCTGAAAATTACAAGCGTAGTGTTCTGTTCTTGCTAGGAAATCAGCAAGCTACAGCTACCTGGGGTAACGTGAAGGGGTTACTGGGATTCTTCAGAGAGTTAGGGTGGTTCGAATAACTTTTATTTCCACCAACGCAAAATACGCGCCTTGTCGTGGACTTCCAGAAAACTGCCCGTGAAAACCTAACCTAACTTACAGCTAGCTGGGAAAGGGGATGTAAGATGAATAGGTATCTTGTAGCTATAGATGACAACTTAAAAGAGGTTCCTCCAAAGGTGCTGGTTCATAAGTGTCAGTAACCATTTGCCATTTGTGGTATGGTTTCTGCAATATAAGTTATTGTCTAATGCACAACATTTTCTAAGACATTTCTTTTATTATAATTCTCCACAATGGAATTGCTCTGAGTTACTTATTTACCTTCTTAGGAGACAAAGGTCGTAAATCATTGCTTACTGTTCATATAATATGCTATTTTGGGCTTCTAAGTCTTCTCATTAACGCTGTACTAGTTTTCCTGCACTTCCAAGAAAATTCAAAAAGTTAAATTTCCTCATACAATATACAGTAATGTCTTCATCTCAGAGAGTACCATAAGTAATGTCTCAATTGTCTCATCTCAATAAATATATTCTCAGAATCAAATCATTTAATAACAATTTTATCTGACATACGCAGTATCTAATTTTCTCTCGGAAATCTTCTGGCCATAAGGCTTATGACATACATTCACCTTTGAACTTCATAAATCGGTATATTTACGGCATATTCGGCAGGTACATTGAGCACAATGTACATATATCACGCCATAGCTTCATTGGTGACCTCAATAAATGTCACGAAGTTTACGGTTGTGGGTTCGATCCCCCCATAGCATTATTCTGAATCGAGTTTTTATTTGTTAATTAACTATATGTTGCTAAAGTCACTTGGGATACAGGAAATATTAACTAATGTAGAGTTCCCGTGATATTCTGGTCCTTGCTTTTTTCTGGTACCATTGAATGTAAATTCTAACCTTTATAGCGCCACCACTGTAACTTAAATATTTAGAAAAATATACATATAATTTCTGTGTCTAGTAACACATATTTAAAAATACATAGTTAAATACAACGTTTTAACAGGCGCAAAACCCGATGTGTCGTGAAGATAGGGTCACGCTAATGTGGGACAAATGCCAAATTTGTTACGGGTTTTATAAATATTAATAGTAAACGAGTTAGTTATGCTAGTTTCTTCTTTGCTGTGTTTTTTTTATGGTATATTGGCAAACGAGCAGACGAGTCACCTGATGGTAAATGACTACCACCGCCTATGGGCACCTGCAACTCAAGAGACACAAGTGCGTTGCCGGCTTTTAAGGTGGAAGTAGGGAAAGCAAGAAGAGGGGAGAGGAGGGGAGAGAAAAGGGTTAGGGCCTCCGGTAACCTCATTCACTCGACTAAAAGCATTGCAAGCATTGCTTCACTGCCGGTTTTCTGTGAGGCCATGGTATCACGATGCGTGCCGAAGCATGGCTCTCCCACTAAGAAAATGTTGCTGATATTCGCTTGCTATTGCACAAAACCTACATACATATACTCACGCCTATATCCCCGAAGGAATGGGCGGGGGTCTATTAAACCCCCACATTTTGCCGAATATAATTTGGTCCCACTTACGTAATAAGGGGCAAGCCTATTACCGTCAACCAATTTGGGAATTAAAAATAGGAAAATTGAGAGTATATTGAAAGGTGAAGGTAGTTAAGAATTGATGGCAATGGAAGGAAATGGGATAAAAGGCATGTACAAAATCCAGGAGTCATAGAATTCCTTCACATCGCTGTTATCTGATAAAGCACCAACAAAACTGAGTTGTAATGCTGATTCTTTGTGCGCTATGGAACTAAGTCTTCTGGATACGTGAAATATCGATCACACGCTTTGCGAGTTCCTTGAAAATAACATTAAGTCTCGGACTACGTAGGCTAAGCATCGCAACCCCAAACAACTATATAATAAATAACCAACAACATAATCTCTCAGAAAATTGTTTTTTCGCTGGTTGAGAGTCTCTACTTATTCCGCAACAGCATCAGAAAGCAGTGCGGGTAAGATGCAACGTCGAAATGCCTACTTGTCTTTCTTGGCAGCTTCATCATAACTTTTGATCCTTTAAGGTTCTGGTTCTGGATCTGGACCACCAGCAGTGAGACCAGGACAGACAATGTATTGATACTCCAAAAGTAACTAGACTTGATTTTATACAAGAGTATATGTTAAATTCTTTACAAAGTTTCTTTTGATTCCCTAGTTGAAATCAGCAAAAAAAACCTGCTGTCTGACCACAGCCTAACAGCTTTATAGTAAATCGTAGCTATTTATTATAACGATCACAATTTGTAAAGGTCGAGACGCATCCCACCATGTCGTATGTCGTATTCTATTGTCTAGAACCGATTGACGTCTACATTTTTGAAATCACGATATTAATATTCTCACTTTGAATGCTGAAATGGTGCAATGTCACAGTAGGCATCCATGAATTTGTAAATGGCGCACTAGATAATCTTTATTTCTCGAAGAAGATTTACCCTAATTTTTGTCTCGTTTCTATAAAACTACTTTTTGCTCGAGGCATCGCTCGCTTTAAAGTTATTTTTCTATTCCTCAGATGGTACAGAGAAGTACCCTATGTCTTTTTCTGTGCACCCTCACAATGTGCATGTACTCGTATAGTTTCATCGTGATCGGTTAAGTAGTTAAGGCGTACATGAGTAAGAAACAAACTCATATTCGCATTTATATACTAGTTAGGATTAATATGTAATCCATACTAAAATTACCAAGCTGAACAGTTTGTTTGGTTGAACGCGATAATCTCAGGAACTACTGGTTCGAATTGAAAAATTATTTTTGTATTGTATAGTACATTTATCGAGGCAAGCTATAGGCTATATAACAAGACGCTACGACCAATAGTTATAGTAATATAAGTACCTACATATAAAAATAAAACCATTTCAAAATTCATTATAGTATAATCTTTAGACATATTATATAATTAAGTGTGATCTCTTACATGTCACATGCTTATCATTTAACTATTACTTCAATTACAATAATGGACAACAATATCAATATGAAATGTCATAATATTCTCTCTATTGCTAGGAGTATAAATAGCTAGTAAGTGTTATGGCAGAGCGTACATCATACGAGTACTAAATATATCTCAAAAAATATCAAACTACGGCTTAGTTTTAAAAATGTGTTGAGTTTTGTTAAAAGGCTTGTATCTTTTAACTGCTTTTAACTAATCCCTCAAAGCCGTATGTATTACTTACAAAACAAATTAATCCTAATGTATTACTTTTCTATGTCCAGGTACTAATTCCAGATCAACTGAGCGCATATCCAGATAGATTGGTAAGTTATTAATAATAAAAAAAATAGTTTACATTACACAATTTATTGATACTAAAGAGGACTTCATTTGATATAATTTTCAGCCAAATCTTTTGAGGGCCATATATAAGACGGCCATATAACAGTACTCAATTATAAGACGTAGTTAGGTAAGTCTCCTTCTTTCAATGTCACCTTAAAGTCTAGTAGTAGGTTTATAAGACAAGTCCAATCGAATTCGAGTAGAATTAATCTACTTCCCTAGTCAGTTAAAAATGATTTCAAAGTTATTGTAGTACACATTAAAGACAACTATGTAGTATGGAACTATCATCTCTAACATATCCATTGTACAATAATGATTACTTAAAAACACATACAAAACTACAATACAGTATTACTTTATTAAAAGCACACACAAAATACACATAGTATATTTTAATTTTTCTCTTTATAAATTTGGATCCTGTCAATTAGGCATTGACGATACAGGGGAGGTAAAAGAAATTCTAGGACGGCTTGTGTGGACAAAATGTATTCCTAGTCTGCAGTCTTACATCTGGCTGGATTTTAGTAATATTTAGAAACATTTTCGCTCAATAAGATTCTAAAATATCTCACCACAATTAACTCCAAAGAAAAATAATTACTAAATAATTTAGTAACCGCATCTATTTAACAACATTTAGTAACAAATTCTACACTAATTACGGGTGCCGGAATCCAAGACTATGAAATCTGCAAGCGGTGACTTTGCACGAGCGCGATTCCAATTAAAATTTTATAGTAAATCGTACGTTTTTCTCTGTAAACGTTCCCATAGTCCCATTGTTTAAGTCTTATGTAAATAATGACGATTAATGAAGTCTCTGTTAAAACGAGGCTTCATTGTGTAAGATGTAACATAATTTGGTATCATGAAAGTACGTCGATAACTTGATTCTTGGAGTGATATGTTTAAGTAGGGCACGCTTGTAGTTTCACAGGAAGCATTGTGTTTATATTATGTATTAATTAAATGAGAAGTGTAATTTGATAGTGCTGAGGATAACATGAATCAACCCACTTGATGGAAACTGTGAAAACAATTACGACCAACTTCAATGCATCTAAATCATGCCATTAGAAACTTACATATACATAAATATATTAACAACTTCACTACCGTAAAATAATTGTTTTAAAATTTATATGGGAAACATTTGTTTTTCCATGCTATTGCGGAGTTTTATAGATAAAGTAAACAGAATGCTGTCATGTTATTGCGGATCTAATCATTTTGTGACCTACAAATTTGGGTGGTGTGGTGTACTTAATGTGTAATCAGTAATTACTTTATTAGAAGTTATGTATGTTTTTTTACATGTAACGGTAAAATAATTATGTATCAGTTAATTGCTTACCTGCAACATCAATAAAACATAGCGGATATGGTATGCGATCTAAGTGTAATAGATAAATGAAAGTTACATTTCTATTCTGTTACCAAATTTCCTATCTATTAAAAAAAATAAGTCTAAACTATGAATATAAATTTTCTATTAAATGAATCTGACAGTCATTAAAACGGCATAATATGTCAAAGAAGTTATTGCATTTATAAATTTCACAAGATTAATTATAATTGTGATCATTAAAACTGTTCACACGATAAATATAAAATGTTTACAAAATGACAACCATATAACTAAAGTAATTACTTTGGAGAATGCTTCGTAAAGTTTCACCGAAGTATGTCATCTGACAAAATATAATTGTTTACTGTCACCCTATGAGCGTATGGAATATACGCGTATATCCCAATTCGACCATTTTCTTGAGACGAAATATAAAGATTTGTATTGTGTATTGTCATTTTTAGCTTCACAAATTTAGTTGAGTAGATTGTGTAGTATTTTATGAATTTGAGCGAAGGCAGACGAAAGTGTGATCATTGCCTTCAAGAAACATTGATTTGATTATATATATAGGGAAACTGAATTAACCGATTGAAATGAAACTATTTTTCACGGATTCTATCGCGATTTATTTGGTGTTATTTTACTATCTATACTGGTCCCGTCGTTTCAGTTGCTTTTCAGCAGCCATGGTCACGGGTAAACTAAGATGGTGGTCGTCTCATGTATCGAAGTGCAAAGTTATCTCAAAGTACCCGAAGTTTGTTGATTGTTGGTGTTACTATTTACGCAGAATGAGCTCAAAGTGTCTTGAAGCCTTGCTGTGTTTTGTATTTTCTTGGGTTTGAGTAAGTGAATAACCGGATCCCAAGCTGGTGGTACGTTCCAACCATCTTCTCTATTAAAATTAGGGTGTTTTTTAATTTCAATAACCTCACGGAGCATCCTTGGTAGGAATCGGTGTTCTTTCGCGAGTACCTGTGGTTTATCGAAACGCAGGTAATGGTTGGTCCCTTGTTGCACGTGTTCACACACAGCAGACTTCATCGAGCGTTGGTGTTTTATGTCAGCAATGTGTTCTTTGACGCGGATGCCAATGCTTCTCTTGCCAAGAGAACGTCCACACACACGGCCACGTCCCCTTACTCTCGAGATCGGCAAAGTAAGTAGTTCAGAAGTGTACAAGAAAGCTCTTTATAAAGTCATCAGGGGAAGATTATCTTCAGCAGTTCATGTCCTCAATACAGTAAACAGATTTTATTACATAAATCGAAAACTGAAGGTCACAAAATAACAACTTTCTGTATCATTAGTTGCTACACTCTATATTATACTACTTCATTAGGGTCAGTTGCAATTAATATGGTTAAAATCAAATATTGCTCAACACTAATATATATCTTTAAATACCTCTAAACATAATGAACCATAAATTAGTACTAAAAGATCTAGGTATTACGCAATCTATAATTTAGACATTGACATTACAAAGTAATGGATTAAAGTGCTTTGAAAATGAGAAATGTCAACGCGTCGTTACAAGATCACACGGTGCAGATTCCGCCGTATGTTAATTACATAGGTACTGACCACTCACTTGCATTTGCATTCACTGTGATAAAACCGTAATAGTATGTTATGACCTTAAGAATGCATTTGTAGTTTTGTCTTAAAGTTTTACCGCTCTGCTATTAAGTATGCTAAAATATTTATCACAAGGGGTAAATAGGTATATAAGGAAATGGAAGAGCTCTATGGGGGAGCCATAATTCGGCACGAATGGGTCGGCTTGACCGGAGTGATACCACGGCCTCACAGAAAATCGGCAGTGAAACAATGATTGCGTTATTTTGCGAAGTGAGTGGGGTTACCTTGTTTCGCCGAGTGAGTGAGGTTACCGGAGGCCCTAACCCTTCCATCTCCCCCTCTTCTCCTCTTCCCCCCCCCCGCACTCCCCCTCTCATTTTCTTAACTCAAACATTTAGTAAACCAAAATTTACTCTCGATAGAACTTGGTAAATAGGAAACTAGAGAGAAGGCGTTCAATAAGATGTGGATGTTACTCGTCTTTTGTACACTTTATTTGTACAACATTGTTACAGTATACATATACATATTTAAAACACATAATGTACAAAGGGTGGCCTTATTGCTAAATGCAGTCCCTTCCAGGAGACCTTAGGATGGATCAATATGATTCGAAGAGACAGTGGTAGTTGGCGGTTTACCTACCTAAAAATGTAACAAAACTTGTAATTGCTAAGATCGGTCACCCGTCCATAATTTGGACAACATTTTTTACCCACAATGATGACATGATCTGCACGAATGCCATTACGCCACAGATTAATCATATTATAAACAAGGCTGTTGACCAAGTCTTTCTAGGAGCACTGTAATCTGGCGATATGATTGCGGCTGGAAATTCAACACACTCGATAACATATAAAAGTAAATATTAAATATAAATTTATGTATTTACACTTCTTCACGCATATAAATGCGTGAAGAAGTGAAAAAATTATGTTTGCAAGTGTACACAGCGTTGTATGACAATTGTTAGGGTTGTGCTTAAAAGAACGTACATACATTAACACTCATTTATTTAAGTATGTAATATTTTCTGCATTTTACATTGAAAGAAGAAGAATTGCACTCTAAGAACGACATAGTATTATAATAAAATTAAGAATGACACATTGAAAATAATCACCTACTTCAAAAACATCATATTTTTTTGTCTATGGATTTAGGTACATGTAGATGACTTGTCTTCATTGCACGAGACTGACTTAACGCCACATCCACATAGTATTATGTACCAGTTAACCTTTGGGTGATTCAGTGAGGGACATGCCAGGTGTATAAAAATATAATTTAAGTCCTGGGTAAGCAGAGATTTAATCACGTGAGGCTCGAAAGGGGGGGGGGGTTCGGATAAAATCCTGAAATATCACAAAGGAGGTGTAGGGTGTCTCACGTGTATTTTTTTTTGTAAAATTAAATTTTTTAAATATATTTCAAACTAAAAAATACACGTGATTTTGGCTAGGCGGGGTAGTCTGAAACCATATTCTTTTCCAGGATGACTTAAACTGTCATTGCATACACTTTCAATACCATGACCGGTCAATCAATATATTAGCTTGATGTACCTAGACGTTTCACATATTTTTTAAATTCATAACGCATATTGTTTAAAAAATTTTGCTTTCTGCACTTCTTCTACGTATAAACTTTAAGCATTTTAAATTTCACATTACAGCATACGCGAAATTTGCTTAAAAAGAGGGTAATTCACGTATTATACAGAAAAGATGAGAACAAGCTTAATTTTAATGACATTTTGGCAAAGTACTAATATTAACAAAATAGTATACACAGACAGACAGTCGGTAAAATTTGTTAGTTTCTACATTTATTTCATGTTTTTCTTTAATTGTTATTAGTAATCTTTAACTTCTATACAAAGAACTTTAATATTGAGACTGACAATCATAATCATAAATATCAAAAATACGATTATAGACAGTGTTTATGATGATTTTATAGTCCAGTCTACCACGAAACCGCGACGCATTGTAAAATATAATAGAAATAATAAAATGTTTTTGTGACAACCCTATGTGTGTAGTTAAGTACAAAATTGCCCAACGAAAGTTCAAGGACGCACAAATGTTTTGTGCATACAGCCAGCAAAACAATCGTGTCAAAATTCGTATGTCTTTGTTTTATTATTACTGCGAGGGGATATGAAATGATGTGTGCTGAGAAATTGTGAAGTAAGCTTGCAATGCAATAATGAAAAAATATTTAGTAATTATGTAGACGCGGTTGAATTGTTCAAGTAAGTGCAATAGTCAGGTTTTTAATTAATAGCTATTACTTACTAAACTATTGTTTAATGTTCGGGAAAAATATTGTGAAACGAACCTATAAGATGAATAAAATATTTTTTTCGAAAAACTCTTTAGCAATAATGAAGATTCTGCAACGTCTAGACGTTAAATTGATGATCAATAGCACGTTTTATAAAATAAATTGACAGATCGTGATTGAGTAATAATTTTTTTACAATAAATATTGACGTTTTGAACAGATTATGGGAAATTCTTATTATAAAAATACTATTTGACCAAAGAAACATACAGAAAAACTCAACTTTAAATACATCTACTAAGCGATAGTTTTAACTTTTTACTATATTTACTTACAAAATGTACAAAAAGCCAACGTATTTTTAAATAAGACTGGAAACTTCCTCCACCTGACAAAAGACCACAGTTGCCCATCATTGTTAGTGTAGTTTTTTTTTTTTTGCTGCTGATTTGTATAATCGCGAAAGCTCGAATGTAGGGTAAGGTGAGCAATGCATGAGACACCATTGGTATTGCGATTATTCATACGGCACGCTTAACGGTGTTGACGTGTGATGATTGAGCTTTGATATCTTAGTAGTTAAGAAAAAGTGAGCCATGAGCTTATGGGGTAAAGGCAAGTTCGGCGTATTGCTAGAATTAAGCTAGTTTTAAATTTTTGTTAGTACAGCTATATTATAATTTATAATAACTTGACACATCTCACACACGGCCGTCTGATTCTAAACTAGGCAGAGCCTATACTATGGTAACCAGACTGCTGATACTTACTTATAAATTACTAAATGCATACATATTATAAGTTAATTACACCCAGACAGAAGACACATGATTATGCTTATCTCACAATTATTTATCCTGGGTGGGAATCAAACCCACGACCTCTGGCACTAGAGTCTAGACCAACAGGCCTGTCAAAATCAAAACTATAAAGTTTATTATAATTATTTTATATGAGCGAATATTTTGGTTCCGTTAATTGAATTAAACATTCTGAATGTATATACGTTGTATATATTATATTTGTGTGTATGTAGTTGCATTAGTACTGAGGCTGTTACGACACTTATTTAGGGTGTGTGCATAAATATCAGACGTAATATGGCAATTCAGCAACCAGTTTACTTCCTTTAATAATTAACTTTAATAGATAGTTACATCATGAACTTTTCACTCTTATTTACGAAGTGTTCTATTAAATAACTTTATGGTAAGCGTTTATGATTGGCCATGAGTGCTTGCTATTCAGAATTCATAGTGTGATACCCCCGAGATGAGACACGAATTTATTTTTATTATTTACACTTTCATTAGTGTAGGTGACAATTAGACGTACATGGCTGTCTTGTTATTAAGGAAACATCAAACCCAAGTATTGAAAGGAAATAAATAACTACGATAGCTAGTAGTGATGTTCAATAACGGTAATAACGGTTTTGTAGGATGGAAATACATCATAAATCAGGAGGTTTGAATTGAGGCATAAATTTTAACCCCTACTTCCAAGCTTCAAAGCTTGCTTTATAAATTGTATTATAATAAATAATATGATGTTATAGTTTTTCTGCTGCCAGTACATTTGTCGTTACTACGTATGCTAATGACAGAATGAACGTAAAGGCCATCTTCCCATCGACGCGGTACCCTTGTCCACTCCGCACCGGTACATGCTGATTATATGTGTGATGATGTGTAATTTAGAATTGTATAAACAGTATTAAAAATTAATATACAATAATACATAGGGAACGAAGATAATTATTTAAAACTAACTGCGCTGACGATCCCGATGACGTGGGAATATCGGAATAAAAAGTAGTCTATGTGTTAATCCAGGAGACCTGGAGCTATCACATACCAAGTTTTATAGCAATCGGTTCAATAGTTTTTGCGTGAAAGAAGACAAACATCCTCAAAAACTTTCACGTTTATAATATTAGTAGGATAAGAACTGATGCCTAAAATATTCAGAGGAGGTAAGGAAATATTCACGAATTTTGCTAGTCTAGTAGAAAGTTGCATAGTCAATGTTATTATAGCAAATGATTTTTTTTATATATGCATATAGCTAGTAATATACCATTATGAACTAGTGAGTTGTTACTAAATTAACATCAATTGGGAAGTATGTTTTTTTTTTAATTTAAATCAAATGTTCTTTTATCAACCCGCAAAAACTGTGAGCGAAAGACGATAGGCACAGCGGAAATACCGGTAAATTCAGAGCAAAAGGGTACGCATTTGCCAACCAAAAAAAATTTATGGTTTATTTTTCACATTACTACAGTCAAACTAGAAAATGTTGGTTGGGACTTTTTAGGATTTGTAATTATGTATCTTCTGAAACTGGATTATTTGGGACAATTCTGGAGATGTATTAATCTATTCTATAAAAAAAAAACAGAATTGGCAAAGATATATTTAACAAACGTTAAAGATATCGCTTAAAATATATTTAAAAAATATGGTTCAAAAAGTTTTCGCTCTAAAACCTCAATCATACGAATAAAAATGAAAATAAAAACGTTTTTAAATTTAATACATAACTCTGCGTAGGTATATACCTCTGTCTGATAATATTAGTAACATCATGACGATTTCACAAACTAAATAAAAAAATAATAAAAATACTAACGCACTGCGTGCCCCAGATGACGCATAAACGCCCTTGGCATTAAAAACGTTATTTATACAATCCTTCCGGTATTACGGAGTACCGGTAACTGTCACCGGTATAAAAACGGTTATTTAATGAGTTACTGACTTGTGATGGATAAAATGTCGTGTTATTATTGTGTGAACTAGTTTTAAAACATTCAGATTTAAACATAATTATGTGGTTAATTTATATTTATACGTTCTTATTTAAAATTGTTTTTTTATTATACATACATAAACATCACGCCTTTGATCCTTCATGGTCAGACAACAGCCTGCATTTTCATTAAAAGCTTCATACAACATCCCCAGTTTCAATCTTCCTCTCCTCTTAATAAAAAAACACTCACGTGTATATTTGAGGGGTGCCCGTTTAGTGTCAGACCCGACGGGGGCCCTTTATGAAAGGTTGAAGCGACCGGCCTCGTCGGTGTCAAGCAGCACTTGACAAGTGTACAAGTGGGTAAAACTGTATGTTTTAATTAATATACAGGCTGTAAAGGAAAGGTGTGGTCAAATTTTAGGAGCGATACCGACAACAAATATGTAGTTGATTTTTACTGAAAAATGCTTCTATTCAGTTTAAGAATACATTGAAGCAAAACACAAATAACAAATTACATATCTTTTACGCAAATTTTTTAATTAATATACCCAAACATAAAGTTAACAAAAATTAAAAAAAAAAAGGAAAAAACGGTTTCGGTAAGAATGTGTCGATGTAAAATGTCATAAATCGCTTCTTAGTACACTACGCCGGTATAGTAGTTAATGGTTTTTGCAAGATTTAATATTTCTTTATTATTCATTCATTAATGTAATTTTTTTTAATGTTTGTATTTAATAATCCTTTTTGTATATTTTTCTCTCAAATTTGCAATGCCCGTAAAAGGCTACTAAGTTGAGACAAATTGTTATAATGAGACCATTTATGTACACTTGGTTGGCAAATAAAGATTGATTTGATTTGATTTACTTTGATTTTGAAAAATATTTTTTGTTATTTTTTTTTCTTCGGAAAATGCCTTCCTAATGTAGGTGCACATTTCTGAACACCACATTATGAATTTTCATGTCAATTTCATGATGTTCTTTCTTATTTTTTTATGCTGACATTTTCAAAAAAATCTGGACATTCCATCAACATCCTTGGGATTACATACCCATCGTTTCATTAATGTCGGCCCTCTCTCATACGAAATATTAGCTTTATTCATAATAAGATTTCTGTATTACAAAATCACAAATTTTCATAAAATTGTTAGCGCTACGTTATTCACGGGGTCTACTATACGACCCTAAAATATGACCACACCATTCTGTAACATCCTGTATAAAGTCAGATATATAAGTGTCAGTGCCAGTCAATCATAGTATGTATTTTACAACGAATATCTTTACAGTACACAAATATACCAAGTAACGTAAATATTCAGGACATAGGCATGCTTACATACCAAGTAATGGGCACAAGTTTATTGCATTTAATAGTTAAATATTGAGTATATGTGAAATTTGACACACTTACCTCAACACTTTGTATTTAAAAGTATTACTTAATGTTTTAAACACAGGGCTTAAAATCAAATGTGTCAAAGTTGATGTATTACACCTTCGACATTGTAACGTGTGTTGGTTTCTGTTGTTTTCTAGGCTGTTATTTATCTAATTTTACGTGTAGTAAAGATGGCCAGTGGATCGTCATTTCCACCCATTGTGTGGTACATTGTTAGTATTAATTGCCTGTTTGCGATACTGCTGGCGGTTCAGTTAAATATTGCTTAATTTCGTTATCTTTGTGTGACCAATAGGCATTTCAACACTTTGATTTGTAGAATTGTCTTTTAATCAATTATATTGGCAAATAAGTATTCGGATAGTCTGATGGTAAGCGGTTACCTGTTCTTCTTAATCTTTTATATCTTTTTTTTCTTTTAAAAAAACAACTCCAGCACAAAAAATAATTCCTGTGTCTCAAGAAAATGTACAAACTGGACTCGGGACAACAATTTGTGGATAACACAAATTTTTGTCCTGTGTGGATTTCGAACTCACAACACTCAGCACAGTTTTGCGACAAGACGACCACCACCACCACTTTAACATTGCGCACTGCGGGCAGTGCTGACTGCTTCCAAACTCTAGTAATATGAGTCACTTGAGCGTCATAAGGTCAAATTTGTCCTGCTATTCCAAATGACCCATGGACATCCCATCGATGGAAGCAGCAAGCATGCTCTTGGTGCCGCAGTCATCTTTAGTAGAACATGGGTTAAAACTAATGTATGTTATATCATGTCTGGCATGAACTGCCTGCGTCTTTTTTCCAGACAATTATAATCCTGGAACGTTCAAGTGTAGAGTAAATAGGTTTCTCTTGGATAGGCGTACACCATCTTCGTCGTCATCATCACTTTCCATCAGGTGAGTTGGAAGACAAACGCTTAATCCATTACTCAATAAAAAAAATAACAAACACATGAAGACCAATGTTTATAGACTGATTCATGCAATATTTGCACTTAACGGGAATCCGAACTCTCAACCTCTGACATGGCTGTCGAATGGACAGCACTACCAATGTAGTCAAAATAATGTTGTCTGACATTCATATCTTCCATGTTGGAATCCGTATGTCGTAAGGCCTAAGAACAGAGCTATTGTTATTAATAGTGGGTGCATTTAAGAGTAATCTTGTTACCATATTTGAGAACTTTTAACGAGTCTGTGTACCAATAATTTAATCACCACAATGGTTTTTCTCACGGCTAACGTATAATGGTAACACTTATATAATAGTTCGCGTGACGAGTACCATGCGCGTGCGCAACGTAAACGAAAATGTTACATATTGTTTGATTGATAGAGTTGAGATTAGCGTGGGGAAATATTAGTCTAATTTCGGTGTGTTTCAAAATTGGACGATTTGTTGGTTAAATTTTGTAAATTGGATGTAATTGTCTGTGTTAATATCGATGTGTGTATTTGGATCAAGCTGTAGACTTTGTAGTCTACATAGAGTGATTCATACGTACATTTAAGTAAGGATAACTTAAATAAATTATGTCACGCGAATTTCATATCCCCCCCCCCCCCCCCGTGACGTCACGAATGGCCCCTAATTAATTTTATTCATGCATATTTATATGTTCCTGTCATAGTGGCCTCTTCAGTCACAGGAAATAAAGGACATTCAGGTACGCAAACCCGGCCTCTGTGAGCTACTGCAGTTGCAGTCCCGTTCTCCATCCAAGCCTTGTGGTATCCATCCCATTTTTCCTTATTCAAATTTACCTTCTGCCTTATTTCCCGTCTTAAAACGACTACATTCCCAAAGAGGGTTAGCGTCAGGCAGGGGGCCGGCCAAAAAATAAAATCAGCCCAATCCCTTTGCAATGTTAACCCCAATAAAATTGGGAAAAGGGCTGGAAGAATAAATATATTCATGTGTAGGTTTTCACCGCTTACATTTCTACGGTGATACGTATTTATCAACTGGAGGTATTCTTTGCTCAACTAAAACAGATTAAGCTACAACAATGCCAACCATAAAATAATTCGCCAATAGTTTTAGTTGTTTATAGATCAATAATTTGTGGCAAATCCTTTCGATTTGCCACAAATTATTGAAGTTATGCTCTAAACTTCCTGAAATTAATTCTCCTGGGAGTACGGCAAAGGGTTCATATAAAGCGGCTTAAAATGATTTCCAAACACCTCTCATACTGCAAACATTGAAACATTGACGAAAGGTATATCGGCGCTCTGCACTATTTAAAGCACTAATATTACTTTTAACCAATAAAATATATTGATCATCTGAAATAAGTCGATTACGATGAAAGTCAACGAAGAATCCGTTTCAGCTGCACTCAGAATCATACCTATTTCAATATGAAATTGGGATACATATTAATCACTCTGTGAACTTTTTTAGCGCGATGCAGGATCATTTGAATTTCGAAGCGGTTGGAATTCGCTTTTAGCTTAGGTTTAAACTATTGGGTAAATGTAGGTACATATTATAATAATAAACTCAAAGATTTCAGATAAGATGAGGTTAAAAATTAGAACACAAAGCAAAAAATAACAATTTATTTAAAATATTAACTCTCCCACCAAATATGGTCCACTATCATAAATCTAAGCTGCATTGTCACTACAATATATTGTTTTGATAGTGAATGCATCCGATAAATTATTGATGGTGATGATTATATCACGAATGTAATAATCTCTTGTAGGTTAAAATATGTCTCGATGTATAGATATCGATATTGCATAACACTAAACCTTAAAATGCTTGATGTTTTCTGATAGTTATCAAAAAGAATCGAAAAAGTAAATGTCGTTGTAGAGACAATAATGCTCTTCTATTAAAACACTATTCCTCACAAGGGCCACCATATTCGGACAGTCACGTACGTACATTTCCACTGCTGTGACCAAATCAGGATCAATAAGTGACCCATGAAAACACCGGGCACAAACCTCGACGAATCCCAACACTTCACAAATAGTTTAAGCCGCGACAGTCTGAAAAAATAATATTTCACGAATTATTTCAGATAGTTACATTCTTAACAAGCTGACCAAAATCTGATCAAAATATCGATAATTTTGTTTTAATTTTATGACAAAGAGCACTTCCAGGTTCCCATTTTTCAACATTCTTTACCAAAAACCTTATTCAGACTATTATTGATATATGTTGTCGCCAAAAATAGGGCCAAAATAGATGATAAAACAGTTCACTATTTAAGAAAATAAGTTAAAAGACATTATGATTAGTTGTACTGGTAACGCAACGCCATTGGCCGGCCTGACACGGTTGGGTGATAAAAAGGCTAGGCATGCTTTATAAGTTGATAACATTCATTTGAGTGCTGATGGAGGTAGAAACAACATAGATTTTACTGTTATTTAGTGATTTTGATAGTTTATAGTGAGATTGTTGTTCACACATAGGTATAAGAGAAAGGATTAGTTATATGTGTCCAGAACAGTTGTTCTCAAAAAATGCGCTTATAAATAAACAGTGTTAAATTTTTATTTATGTAGGTTTCCGCTTTATTCACTCAAGCGATTCATCAGATTTAGTATTTTTTTTTTTGTTTTAAGAGAAACATACACTATATATTATATAAGATATACGTTTAACACCCGGTTTCTAAACAGCCTTTCAGAAACCGGGTTTCAAACTCATTACTTAATATGTTTCATGAACGCAAAAATGAACTACTCGTATGTCAAATCTCTTGTCAAGCATGTATTGAGTTGCTGAAAGCATGATTCACTTTGATTTAATTCAAATCAGTTAACAGAGCTGTCAAATTTTACTGCAAAATCTATGTGGAATACCTTTCGAATGTTGGAATGTTGTTTGTAATTTTTTTTTTTTGAATCAACGTTTTAATAACTTCAACTGACATCACGGCTAACTTGACAGCTCTATTGGTTGATGTATATTTCGAGTAGCTTTTCAGAAACCGGGTGTAGTAATATCACTTTCAAACTTCAAACATACTGTAGTACGGCTTAGATAGAATCTCAAATAATGCTCCTATAAATGTCTTTATTATATTTTTGGAAGTAATTTTTTTAAAAGTTTCTGTTCAAAGTATGACTTCTACATTCGCAGTACCAGCAATGACAACCGTATTGTAACTTAATTATCTTGCAAGCGGATCTTTGTCAATTGTGCTCATCCGCTGAAACATAGTATTTTTAAGTTACTTTTAACTGCAGTCTTGCACTTCTGCAAAATGTATGGATTTCCAGGATCGTACTAGAAATCTGTCATACTCAACTATTGTCCTACCTTATGATTGATAATACGCAGTACAAGTTAATAATTAACTCATAAAAGTATCACTACATATTATAAAACAAAGTCACCCGCTGCGTGTGTCTGACTGTTTCTTCGCGAAAACTGAAAAACTACTGAACGGATTTTCATGCGGTTTTCACTAATAGACAGAGTGATTCATGAGGAAGGTTTAGATGTATAATTTGTTAAGATTATGTGTAAATTGATTGAAATATGTTGATGATAGTTGAAGATGTCACTGCTACCCGTGCGAGGCCGAGACGGGTTGCTAGTGAAAATTTATGTTAAAGCACTATTTGTATTACTAAACATTTAATACACTACAAATACAATAATCACCTATTAAAACAATAAACCACATAGCCCCAGAAAGCAATTAAAGTAGAAAACTTGTATATCACTTTACAATGAAAAATGCAGTACCCTTGACGGAAGCCGTCAAATTTAATTGTTGAATATTAACAATTTTGTAACGAGTCCCACACTTCGACCTTTGACTCGGAGGGATTAAGACAATAGCTCCGCCTAATTATATCTTTATGATACGAAAAATATTTTAATCCCGCAATATTATTCGGTCAAGTACGTCGCAATATTGTTACGTGGGCGTGTGAAGTCTCATACCAGTGATATGTAAGACTGAAATAGTTGTTTCAAGAACTTCTATCAAAGTATGACACTATCACTTATTTTAGTATATAGGTACATAACAAATAATTTCAAGATACCTTCTTTACAAAAACATCGCATAGATACCGGTAAATGCAATGACTTACGTCACTAACTGAATGGGTTACCCCATTCCCGATAAAATGTTTTCTTGGCATTCGTGACTCTAGGAAAGTCATCATGGGCTGTCAGACCAGGTATCAACTCAAGGTATCAACTCAATTGACTCGTAAGTAAATTACTGTATGATATTCTTTAACACATAGGCAATCCTTGGCTATGTTACCGTTGATATGTCATGTGACCTTTTGTTACCTAACCTTCCTTGAATTGCTATCACTTATTTAAACAAAACAAAATTAGAGTATATATTTTTTTAGCAGCAGCAGTATTATGCGTACGTTACCGCTCAATGAACGTAAAGTACCACATTCACTCACTCGTCTAAAATAGGCATCATAAAATTTTGCTGAAGAGAAAGATTATTACAAAGTAATAGTCATTAATTCTTTCATTCAACCAATAAAAGCAAAACTAACATAAAACAGCAATAAACCGTTATAAAATAACCAACCAAATACACGAGTCAAACAATTACATTCGTTTACGTCCGACTCAATGATCGATTAACTAAATTCGATCGGCATCCTTGACATCGACTGTCTGACTGACAATCGATAGAGTATCGACATTTTAACTCGATACATCCTTGCTTTTGTTTAAAGGTTTTACGCATCACGATGGATTAAAAAGGCTAAATATTTATACCACTCTGTGTTAAGTAGCGCGAAAGGTCATTAATATTAATGTAATTGGACTAAATCGATTCTGAAAGGTGTTTTGAGGTGACGGTATTTAGATTGATAAACTATCGGTTATTGAAGGTTGCAAGTTTTAATAGTCGTAATATTTTGGAAGTGAACGCATTCCAGAGAGAAGCGCTATTAATGGAAGAAGCACTACAAATGTTATAAACGCGAAAGGAGACATTTTTGAGGACTGAAGGATGGATATTTGTTACTCTTGCACAAAAAACGGCTGGATCAAATTAGACAATCTTTACCCTAGTAACGAGTCAAAGCGGAGTCCATTTAACTACATTGTTGTCTATCTGTCTGACTCTAATAGCCCATTTTTATTACCGAACCTACGGTACAAAGAATTTTTAATTTTTAATAGATAGATAGATAGATAACACTTTATTCGTACACCATAGTTACAGTAGAAGTATCATACATACATGTGTGAAACAGATAATGTACAAAGGGCGGCCTTAATAAAATTAATAAAATTGTAACAATATTTTCTTTTAGTTAATAAATAAATAATAAAAAAGATACTCTGGATTTTCAGATATTTTACTTTCTATAAATTTATGGCAGTACTTAACCATAAACATAAAAATATACATACATAAACTTAAGTATTTTCTATACAATATCAGACATAATTATATATTTATTATGGTAAGAGCTGGTGCCCGCGACTTCGTCTAGCAAACAAAATTGTATCCCTTTGTATTGTATCGCTTTCACCCCTTCAAGTTTCATTTTTGAGACAAAAAGTAGCCTTTGTCCTTCTTCAAGGTCTCGTCTATCTCTATACCAAATTCTTGCAATTAGGTTCAGCGGTTTAAGTCTGGAAATGTGTTAGCCCGTAATTTCACCTGCGTGGGCCTTGTTTCTCGTAAACCGTATCCGTTAAGCCAGGTCATAAACTATCTGTGTGCCAAATTTGATTCAAACTCGTTCAGTAGTTTTTGCGTAAAAGAGTAATTAACATCGATACATCCGTTCACCTTCACAAACTTTCGCGTTTATAATACTAGGATTTTTTTGCCCGCGACTTCGTTCACGTGGAAGTTTTGGTGAAATCTATTCCACGGGAACTGTATATTTTACCGCAAAAAAATAGCCAATAATATTCTACCTCTGTGCTAAATTTCATCCAGATCCGTACAGCCCCTTACAACAGATACATACATACATACATCCATCCATCCATCCATCCTCACAAACTTTCGTCTTTATGATATTAGTAAGATTATTAAGATACAAGTATAGATAAATTAATTTTATAGGAAAGTAATTTCTCATTATATTTCATGGTCTGCTTCACAACAGTTATGCAAAGGCAGACGATGATTATCACAATAGAATGACAGTCATTCCTGGCTGTGATATGTCGAACTCATCTGCCAAGATGTCTGCTGTAAGCGAAAAGCGATTTATAACAAAACCAAAAAACAATTTTGAAAGGCGACAATAAGTGTCGCGACAACCAAAAATGGATTATTATTTATATCACATTATTATTAAAAATGGTGAAGCGTCACAAATGCTATTTTGTATGTCTGTGATGTCAACATAATTATGTGATGTTTTTTTAATGAATAAGCCATCTAAAATTTGTTCAATTTCTATTTTAAATCTAAATCTATACTAATAGAATAAAACTGAGGAATTTCTTTTTTTTTTAATCTTTATATATTTGATAGCCGAATTCAATACCACGACTCTTGGGAACGCAGCAATGACCATAAACGCGGGTGACATTACAGATAACGGCTAATCTGAAATATAAATATGAGTGGAATAAGTGTGGCACTCGATTTGGTACGGATTTGAGACAACATTATTCCTCATAAGATTGGTTGTTATGCAGTTATTTTATAAGCATTAATTTTCTTTAGCATTTAATTTATTATATTTATTTTCAAATAGTATTATATTCTAATACGTCATAAAATTCCTCCGCATCGTCGCCTACTGGCAGTGTTCCCAGAAGGCTGGCAGCATTGCCACGTTGAATGACAATGCTAATTCTCTGTGCAAGAAAAAGGCCCGCCTTCTGGCCACGAGAAGTGTCGATCAGTCGCTTAGCTAATGCCTAGCATTAATTTCGAAAATCTGCACTGAGGGTAAAAGATAGAAAATGAGTTTATTTAAAAATAAGTAAAAATGGGTTTATTTAGTGTTAAATGATTTCATTTTTTTATTTCCAGAGAGGAAGTTCTTGCTATATTCTTAAGAGCATAATATTTCGTTTTTATAGCAGTTTGGTTTATTGTATATACGTATGTCTTTTAACAGATTTTAATACCTATGTTGCTTTTCTATGTGTTCACTTTTTTGTCACACTTTTTAATCTCCTCACCTAAATTTCTTACTGCCATTCTTCTTTGCAATAGTAACTGTTGCATAATGTCACAATTAAAATTAAACGAATATAAAGTCATATAAAATCTTAGTAATGAACATTTTATTTAGTTAGTTTAGATATAGAGGGGAAAAGCTTAACAGTAATAACTTTACTCAGGGAACATTTCATTCAGATGTTACTTGTAGTCGACGCTAGATTTTATAGCTTGTACCATACAACAACTGCATAACCATAAAAGTGCCTATCGCTTCTTTATATCTGGAACATATTGTCATCAAAATTAATTGCAGCTTCAGTCTCTTCTGTTTAGAAGGTAATTAAGCTCTCTCTTAAATAGAGTTTTAGTGCCTGATTTATTCTTTGAAGTTATTATAAAACATATATGTCATGTAATCTGACAAGAATTTGATATTGTATCGTTGTAGCCAATATTTCGTAGGAGAGAATACAGTTATTTTGTATTTTTTTTTATAATTTTAAGAGTTAAGTTATGTTTAAGAGTTGCCTTTTTCCACTTTAAACTTTCTGCGAAGTAAATAAAAGAGTAAAATTGTATTCCATTATACACCTCCTGGCTCTATCATTAGGCCATCGCTACTGAGCCCACTCTGTTGGACTCATCAAGATGAATCAAATGAGCCCAAACTCGAGGGGTTTACTAGAAACCACTGAAGAGTTCCATCATCCACCTTCTGGCTTAATCATCAGATCAGCTCCAAGATGCAACTCAAGCAAAACTAGATATCGTAATATTGTGATTTGAAGCCATAAACTCTAATTAATATTAAAAAAACAAATTTAAAAGCAAGGAATCGTTTGTTCGATGGAAAGGAAAGACTGTTACTGCTGCATGATACAGAGAAATCTTCACCTCAAGGTTTATACGCCTTAAAAAATCAACGCCCAAACTCAAGACTCGATACATGGCTTTTGCATCAAGATAACGCCCCTGCACATCGAGCCGGCAAAACTACTAACTATTTGCACCTGGATGTCTGCTTGATTGCTGGAATCAAATTGCTGGGACACCCTTCTTATAGTCTGGATTTAGTGCCATACGACTTTTCACTATTCCCATTATGTAAAAACACAACTGAAGGGACGCAAGTTTTCGAGCGATGAGGAGTTTATCGGAGCTGTGGAGGAGATTTGTGGCTGTGTTCCAGAGGAATACTGGAGAAATGTGTTCAGCACTTGATTTATACGTTTAAAGAGCGGTATTACTGCCAGTGGAGACTACATCGCACAAAATATATGACACAAAGTACGAAGGAGGCGTGTTCTATCGTTTGTACAGTGACTTCAGTTCTGAGGGTTTGTTTCAGTTGACTAATTAATTTCAGGTTTTCACCATCAATTTTTGAAGATGGTTGAGTCTGGATTTTGTTTATTAGCTGCACAAATATAATGCAGTCGCTGTTGCAATGCAATGTGTCGGAACTCTTAATTTAGATAATTTTGAATTGCCTGGTACAAAATTACCCTTTACCTACCGAAATAAAGTACCAGAGACGCGCAAAATCAAAATAGACTTCTCGAACTTCCCGGCAACAGCCAATTCCAGATAGAAGTATGCGACCATGACCTGTTCGAGCAATAGCTCGCTTTACGGATGGATTGGGGTGTGTACTCCCAATTTTAATTCCCACAGTGCCCTTTTGGCGGCAAAAAGCTTGCCGCCAAATTACGAGAGTGGGACCTAATTATACATCTCAAAATGTGGGTGCTTAATATGTCTACCCCTTCAGGGATACAGGCGTGAGTATATGTATGTACTACTAGATACGGTATTTTAACACGACCATGCGCCATTTTGTATATTTGCTGACTATATAGTGCTGAAGATTTTGTCTGTGAAGCATTGTCGAGATAACTGGACACATGTAAAAGATTTCTAATCGTATTTTTAAACCCTTGACATAAATTTCTTTCAAGAACAATCCAGATTGTAAACAGATTGTAAACATATAATGTAATAACTAATTAGTGTTCGTTTAAACCGCACCCAACTAATTAATTTATAAGTAGGCATTAGGCTAATCTTCTCTGCCCCATAATCTATCGTGAAATGGCTATTGTTTATACGTGTATCAAAAACTAACAATGCATAACAGATCTCTATCAAATAATCAGCATATAGTTTGTTCGAAGGCCCACTTCTGATGCAAATTATAGAAAAAATTATAATTCACGTATTTAGAACTTGGTCACAATAATATGTTATGATGTTAGCTATAAGATATTTGTGTGTAATGTGTGAATAATAATGTATGTACTTTTATAAATAAAAAGTAAGTCCGTGCTCTAGAGTCGGTGTGTATGTATAAATGTTTACATAATTATGATGAAACATCACTTTCTATGTATATCCGTTTATGCGCTTGTATCTCAACAACAACTAGTTTGATTTACATGATTTTTAGTATACAAACACGTTATTTAGGCAGATTTTAGTGTACATTGATTTATCATTTATTTATTTATGCTTCCTGCAAATACATTGCATAAGTTAATAAAAATAATTAATTTAATTACGAAATATGTCCTTCAGCATAAGCGATAGCGGTGACATGGCCGATAGAGCCGTAAAGTTCTGAAGTAAGCCACGGATCGTAGCGTAGGACATCTACCAGCAAGGTGGATAGACAAACCTGGTGAAGATGCAGGCTGCTTCCAACCGGTCGTCTTGCAAGTCAATGAAGGAGGCCTATGTCTGAAATTTCGATGATAAATGAGGAAGCGAGCGCGCGAGTGGAGTTTTAAACACAACTAGAAATTGCAGTTTCCTTGTAATATAAGAACGTGAGCGTGGTCCATGATGTTAATCTTCTCACGGTAACGCACCGTGTTTCTCAGTATCATTTGAGATCTACCTTATCTAGATCTTCATCTACACGACCGTCTTTATTCCTGTACTTTGACAAGCCCTCTTGGAACAACTAGATCTATGTAAGACGTTTAATGAGAAAATAATTACTGCCAGAAAAAAGAAACAGAATATCGCAAATCGAATCCTTGGGATAAAATATTCAATATTTTCAATCGATGTGGAACGGCAAATCGATTTACTGAGTCGATAGGTAATATAGAATATCGAGCACGCGTATTCGGCCAAGTCATAAACTTAGTATATCTACTAGTATACTAAGTTTATGGGCCTAGTCGATCAATGGCAACTATCACTTAATAAATATCAATCAATAATTTTATTTAATTGATGTTGAATGATGTAGAGCTAAAAAAACGATTTTATTGAACATCGAAGTTTTAGTACTGGAATCGAAAATCGATTTTTTTCGACGATTAATATTTGTCTTAAAAAAATTAATATAGCTATCGGCTTATCAGGCGATCAAAAAGTTATTAAAAAATATCTTCCAAATAACTGTACCAGGTATGGCTAGCGTTTAGACGGGGATTCGTTCGTATTAAAGTTTTTTTACACCACGTCGGTGGCAAACAAGCATACTGTATTTTTTCTACCCCTCGGGGATAGTATTTTTTTGTGGCTGGAAGGTGGAAAGGTATGTATGACCTGTTCCGTGTTCCTGATAATGTTGAGAAAAAATATATACATACGGTGGAATTGAGAACCTCCTCCTTTTTTCGTCGGTTAAAAATTGCATAATGATTGGTTAAGTAGTTAAGCCCTGGACGCGTAACAAACAAACTCATATTCACATTTATAATATTAGTAACGATTATATACTTGTACCACACATCTAAGTATGGGTTACATATCGCCATAACGATGTATGTGTTGATGCGATCTGCGCCGGCGCAGCCGTGTGAACGTTTGTATCTGTTTGTATTGGACGTGTATGATCGCGGTGATAGCTCCACTATCTACATCTTGTATGTAGGTATGTAAGTATATTTGTTATTGCACTCCGTATCTGGATATAAGTCTACCTTTTTAGATTCTGTGGTTTTAAAGCTAGATTAACTCACACATTATTATTTTATTTATTAACACACACATCACACAAGATTTCGGGTTTAGGATAACTTTCTGAAGCTCTCATTTACCCATTTTAGATGTACAATACGCGAATGTATAAGAATGGACAATAAATGACAGAAACGTTGAAATTTTTATATGTTTTCCTCTTATTAGATGTGTAAATCGAGACTTAATCGCGGTAATAAGTAGAAAGTACAATATCTTTTTTGGTTACCCGACGTTTCGATCGAATTGCACCGATCGTGGTCACGGGTAGACTGCCGAGGGCTTAGCGACGCCTCCATGAAGTTTCGGCAACTACCCGCACTTGGTCTTCATTATTGAAGTGAAAACTTCTTTAGGCACGCTTGTGCACTTTTGCTGTGGGAAAAAGAACTGAACTCGTGACCGCCACGCTAATAATACATATATAGATCCACTAGAGGGCGCTAATCTAAACATTGAGTTCTTATTCATTAATGTCACCAACCTGCTATTGTGACGTTTTAAGTTCGTCGTTTCGTTTAAGTTTTCACTTCTGTCGGTAGTCCCATGACTGCCTATTTTTTTTTATTTACGTTCGCACTGTCGGTACTTCGAAACACCACACGTCCGTTGAGTGTTGTCGAGTAGCATGTATTCGCTGACGATTGCATTTGCTTCTGTCTTTATATTTTTCTCTTTTGCTCAAATAACAATAATATGATTATGGTCGAATTTTGACCACCAGGCGAATACTCTTTCTCTCTTCCAAGCTTCGTCCCACATGGTGGTGGGGTCAGCTTTCCTCGTTTTTCTACTCCACCTCGTTCTGTCCAATATATCGTCTTCGGAAATCTGACACTCGTCATATCTCTCAGCACCACATTCCTCCACCTTGTCTTCGGTCTGATCTAGATCTTCGACCGGGGATAGATAATTATTGCGGTAAGTGTTCAATGTAGCCAGGTGCCCTCCTGTTTATGTGACTGTACTATCGTAGCCTGCTCTCTTGCTTTTTGTGATGTCGGGCACACCTAAGCTTCCTCGTACGTACTCGATCTTATCGAGCCTGGTGACGACCGCACATCCATCTCAGCAACTTCACCTCGGCAACTTGGATGGTACTCACTTTTTTTATAAGCCAGGTTTCGCTGTCATACATGCCTATACATGTCTGCTAGTAACGTTAAATGAAACAAGTCTAAAAGAACGAAATTACAAGTCAGTGGGCGGAAGGCCTCACTTGTACACTGCATTGCACATGAATATAGACACAATGAAAGGCCACAGTTTTCCATCTGTTTCACGCTCGTTTGTAAGATAACATCGGCACATCCTCCCGCGATATTGTTTACATCTAAACTAAATAGACTGTGACGTTTTATTTGCACTGCACTGGATTTAGTAATTAGGGTGAAAGAGACAAAAAACGACCTTGCAAGTGTTTATTGTTTTTGAAGAAGATAATTAGATGTTTACTTTGTTTTTGACCTACAAACATCATGTGAAGAAATCTGTGGACAACAAACACTTTATTAGACTTCGTTTTGTTATAACCCTCTGTTGTACCCAAGTATGCTGACTGGGTCTGCAGCCATGCATGGCCGCAGAAACACTACTCAGCACTTTGGGCATTAGAGTCGGGAACTGTCCAGCGATAGGGCAGTCTACGTACCATTAACGAGCGGTTGCCCAAGGGTCCCTTTTATTATTTTAAGTGACAATAAACGTCTCTAATCAATTGATTTCTTTCGCGTAAATGTTATTTTGCTGTCTTAAAAATGAAAGGTGCTTCTATGTCCTTGTCTGTACCTCGGTACAACACACAACAACAACGTGTAACTATGCAAAGTTTTATGGTGGTCGGGTAAGTAGTTAAGGTGTGAAAGCGTTACAAACAAGCACTCACTTTTGCATTTGTAACATTAATTAGGATACTAACCTATGACTGGAGTTTTATGAACTGTATAGTAGGCAGTGCACTGCAGATTTGTGACCGAAATGGAGCCGCTCGACTTAGAAAACAGTTCGAAGGCCGTGTATTGTTATATTTCTACTGATAAATAATGGGAGTGGAGTTAACGCCCTAGTAACCTTAGGCGGGACATGTTCTTGCTTACCATAGTAGTTGTCAAAAAAATGAATAGTTTTTTGGATTGAGAACAAAGTTATTTCCACGGTCCACTTATAAGATAAGTACACTAGGCCGGGTTCGAACCCGCGACCTTTCAAGTTTACAAGTTCATAATATTTATACTCAACTCGTCCTTGCTTTCGATCCCAGCTCGTCTCAACTTATCTACTATTGCAAAACATCCGTAATGGATCTCAGATCGACGATTACTGTCGGAAGGTCACCGGTTCGGTTCCCAGGCGGAAAATAATGTTTTTGTTTTTGTTATCACTTTTGTTTATATATGGTCAGTTTTGGTGTCGTGTTTTGTGTTCGAACCCGCAACCACTCGATCGCAAGTCCGACGCCTTAAAGATTACCGCCGCTTAAATATATTTGTACTAGGGCGCTACATAAGTTTTGTCGATTTAATCTCAGAAGATCCATTGGCCAGATCCATAATGGATCTAGTGACATTTTTTTTTCTCATTGGATCCTGATTTCAAAATGTGGATCTACTGAGATTTTTTTTTTATAATAATAATTTTGACTGGCCTGTTGGTCTAGTAGTTAGCGACCCTGACTGTTGAGCCAGAGGTCGTAGGTTCGATTTCCACCCAGGACAAATCATTGTGTGATGAGCATGATTATTTGTTCTGTGTCTGGGTGTAATTTATCTATAATATGTATGTATTTAGAAATTTATAAGTATGTTTATCAGCAGTCTGGTTACCATAGTACAGGCTCTGCCTAGTTTGGGATCTGCCGGCCGTGTGTAAGGTGTGTGAAGTTATTATTATTATTATTTTATTATTAAACGGACGTCTCGATTAATCCTCTCGGGGTACCTGCAGGGCGACCATAGTAAAGCAGAAGTCCCTTCTATCTATGGCGACCATATTCATTTTTATACGCTTCCTTTTGTTATTCCTAATTAACGGATTAGCAAGGAAATCTGTGACAATATGCTTTAAAGGCCATGAAAAATTGTCTATATGTCTATCTAATGAGATGGTGAGATATCATATATCATTAGATCCATCATGGATCTGGCGAATGGATCTTTTGAAAAAAAAATCTCACTAGATCCACATTTTGAAATCAGGATCCAATGAGAAAAAAAATTGTCACTAGATCCATTATGGATCTGGCCAATGGATCTTCTGAGATTAAACCTTCTCTGTCGATTTCTTACAACTGAAGGTCGTGCCCACCATGTGAACCACTATGGTAAGTCTCGTCTGCAAATCACTTCGGGCCTCCCGGCTTTTGGCCTATTGGAATGAACCTGGGAGGTTGATAGCTACAGCTTCCTTTATGACGTCTGTCTACAAGATCGGTAAACGTCATCGACTCCTCTTACATTTCAAAAAACACATAGGGAGTCAAAATCTTCCCAAACAGTACAACGAACAAACCCTCGTTGTGGTTCTTGTGAAATTTGTATAATCAGGTATCCAGGTACGACTTCTGATATCCAGGCCTGGTAACAATACATAGTGCAACACGGGTCGTTGCCTACCAACACAAAAATGTAGTCGATTAATCAGCTTGTCAAGTACGTAACAGTTGATACTATCAGACATAATTTACACTGCGGCTCGTGCTGCGGAAAGCAGTTGTGCATGACACTTGAGCGATGGAGTAAGGCTCTCTTGTTTAATGAGCCTCTACGATATCCATCACTTTTGAATATCTAGCACTATCTTTTGCTCGCTGCTTCACTTGTTTCAATATAGATTTTGTCAATTAATTCGAGTATTCCTCAGGGATGGTACTTTTTTGCTGGATGAAAGGCACTCTGTCTTTATCTGTAGCCCTGATAACGTGCTTGCAAAATTTCATGAAGATCGGTTAAGTAGTTAAAGCATGAAAGTGTAACAAACAAATAAATAAAGAAACTCACGTTTGTATTTATAATATTACTAGCTCTCTGCCCGCGACTTCGTTCGCTTGGAAATTTTGGTGAAATCTGTCCCACGGGAAAGGTACATTTTTCCCGGATAACCTACACTATAATCTATCCCTGTGCCAAATGTGCGGCTTCACCCGCGTAAGTCCCGATCCTGTATGAATATCGGGATAAAAAGTAGCCTATGTGTTAATTCAGGTCTCCAGCTATGTACATACCAAGTTTCATCGCAATCAGTTCAGTGGCTTTTGCGTGAAAGAGTAACAAACATCCATCCATCCATCCATCACTCCAAACTTTCACATTTATAATATTAGTGGGATAAATAAATGCACGAATGTACTTTGTGTCCTTTAATTGTTTGTGGCTATCTAGTGAGAGAGTTATTGTTGTCTAAATTCGTTGATTGCAATGTATAGAATTTGCCAACAACTATAACTTTTTGGACTGCGGCTCGGCATAACCACCTAGCCTTGCCGGTGGGCCCTTTTGTGTTGACTATTTCTAACAGGCATATTAATTAACTTTTGAAGTAAAATATTGTAACCCTGCACAATTATGTAGATACGATGGACCTGTCTTTTACAACAAAATAAGTAAATGTTAACAGATCTTTGTCACGTGAAGTGTCTTATCTAACACGCTAAAAACATTCAACAAAACACAAATAAGTATATTTATGTAGCATCATTTGTTTGTAAACAATACAAGCACCCATTTCCTGAACACGACGATGGTATATGTGTGAAATGCATTTGGTTTTTACTGACAATATGTAAGTGCGTAAACAATACACATGATTCTTTGATGATTCTTTGATGTACTCAACCTGGTCAGGTTATTTTTAACGACTGACACACGATGTTTGCTGATGTGATATTCTTTTAATAACTATTTATTATAATACAATTGGAAAACAAACTGGATGAGGAGAGCTGACGATCAAGCTCAGTGGATTACGTTAGGAGAGGCCTATGTTCAGCAGTGGATAATAAAAGGATGATGATGAATGATGATAATACAATTGAAGAAAGAAATGTTCTGTCATAGATAAGAATAGCATTTAACTGAGGTAATCCGTGGCAGAAGCAGGCCTGCGAAGGCAACACCATATGTCTCCTCGAAATAGATGGACCAAGGCCTCCCATTACACTGCATTGGTGGGATCGTCTGTTTTTCTACATGCGGCCAGGTCTGTAGTTCCTGGAGGAAGTTTCTTTCTGGCTTACTCTCATTCTCACTGTCACTTTCAATTCAGTTCATAACATACTTAAATTTACATTTGTTGAGGGACACACAACGAGTGGATCCTCCGACCTGGCCAGGTGTTTATGCCGAGGACCGTGGCGCAATGGTTGATGTATGGAAGTTGTATGTATACTAATCGGTGCGAAATCTTTTTTGCGCGATGCAGGATCAGTTGTTACTATGTAGTTTAGTTTATTTTCGCTGGATGACTTAAGAAAAAAATGCATCTAATACTCCTAATGAAATCTTTACTTAATATTATAAACAAATTATTTTTATAAAAAAATTAAACCGACTTCAAAACCTCAAATAGGCACTCAAAAGCGAAATATAAATTAATGTAATTATTATAAGCGCTACCTACTCATCCATTAGATGTCGGTGCCAGCCATGACAATGGGAAAAAAGATTTTTTTTAATCTGTTTACAATTGGCTAAAATATCGATGAACATACACAAAAAAAAAATACATACAGACCAACATAGTACCTCCTCCTTTTTGGAAGTCGGTTAAAAAGAGTTTGAATTTGTGTGTTTGTGCACCTATTTTAAACCGAATCCGGATGATATCGAGCGGACCTCATAGTAACTTAATAAAATGACATTTATGTACACGGAATACAGTTTTAACTCCAAACCATCAACAGTAGTAACGAAATCGAAATATTAATAAATGATTTATAGACACTTATATCATGTCACGACCTTATAAGGACAGACAATCACAGTAGGTACCGACTAAGTAGCGAAAGTACAGTCAGCGCCCAAAGCATTCGGGTAAAATGTACCAGTAACTACCGTACAGCCATAGCTGATTTTAATTTTATTATAGGAACATGTACCTCTTTGAGGGCTGGGCTCAGGTTTCCTCCTTCAAAGAGCGGGCTATAGGCACATATACCTAGCAGTAAAATAAATTTAATTATGGAAAAATAATAGGAGCGCTCATTAGTTTGTTTGTTTATGGTTTGTGCACAAAAATACATATTCAAACAATAAGAAAGTTATTCGAACACGTCTGAATGCATGGTACCACAATATTTCCATATATTTAATTAAATTTGACTTTGTTATACATTGAAATTTTGTGTGAATTATTAAGATGATAAATTACGTGATAAAGTCATTAAAGTTAAATAAAAAAAGAGATTAACTTAAATTCAATGGATATATCTTTTTTCAAATTATATGGGACAACTAAGTCTTAACGATATAACAATTATTATAATTGGTTTATAAACGGTTAAGGTACGTTACAAAGCTACAAGCTACAAAAACCGATAGAAATTCTTCACGTTTTTGTGGTCGATAATAAAGAAGAAATACTAGTTTGTTTATTATTTGTTTTATTAATACAGTAGTATTTTATTTCGAATAAAATACAATATTAAAAAAAAATATGTTAAAGAATTTGAAAATAAACTATTGCGGTTGACTGTACAAGATCAGTTCACGGAGACCACCAGTTGAAAGTTTGACCCTGAGGGTCAAGGAATGGCTTTTACTCTCGGCTAAAGGGACATATTTTGCAATGGTGAAATTTTCCAGGAAAGTTGGCCGCATAATAAATTAAACGTTTTCTAGCAAAACCAGTAGAGCTTAGGGATATACTATTTCAATCAAGTTTCTTTTGATGTGGGTTTGACTTCGACTTACAAAATTGTTTGCAATTTATAAAAAGTTGTTCAAGTCTGAGTATTTATAGGTATTTTTTTTTCAATTTGACTTGCAGTTTTTGCTAAATAACTAAACATACGTAAATGGATATGGATCACAGATTTTTTTTTTATATTATGGGGAGCAGACGGGTCACCTGATGGTAAGTGACTACCGTCGCCCATGGACAGCCGCAACTCATAATCTTTTGTTGAATTTTCCGGGTTTTTTTGTTTTTTTTTTAGAATAAAAGGTCGTAAATTTGACAAATAAAACTCCTTAAACTCTAAATACTAAAAATATTTTGTTTCTTCCAGTAGATGTAAAATCTACGTATATCGCTTCCCAATAGCCTAACTGGCTTTTATAAACTGTTCCTCACTCGATTGTCATTTGACGAATAATTCATGCAATCACTTCATAATTGTTTAGATATACTATGCATATATGGTTTGTTGTTTTTTTACAGCAATTAAATAATCAAACATCAATTTATCCGTCAACCAATCAGTTGATTGGTATCATAATTATACGATGTTCGAAATCGATCTAAACAATGGACTCAATTCTTAGTATAAAATTAATGTGATTTATCGATTTCATACTTTTGACTTCTAAAAGCCTGTCGAATAAAATAAACAGAGATATCGACTAAAACTATACGATACTATTCGATAATATTTAAACTGAGAAACTTAGAATTGGAGGAGTTAAACTTTCGGATTATTTATTCGGTGTACTGCGGCGCATCCCACAACAACGCAGTTTAGTGAAAGTGGTTTTATGGAATGAGTCATCCGGTTAAGCGAAAGCAATGTATCCACGATAGGTTACAGGCTGAATTTCATTGTACTTACTGTCTCAGTCATGTTTTGTTATAGGTCAATGGTTATTTTATACAATGGGTAGGAAATTGTTGAGTCAACCTAAACAAAGTACATAATTCTTTTTTTTAATCATATATTTTCGCTTCTAGACGCACATTTGTAATCAATGCTTTATGCAATTAATGATTTCAATAATACTAATTATTTTTTCAACAACAAATCTCACATTCAATCATTCATTTAGGGCACAAAATAAACTTTAGACCTTATTTGTTTTAATATTCGCAACACGATACAGAGCGGCCGTTGGACTGAATTTGAAATAGAAGCGGCAGTCTTTCATATATTTCTTCTCTCCAAGATAGGTACTACGAAAATAAAGACATAAGTACTTAAAACCCCAAATCTTCAAGTAAATATCTACTCAAATTTGTCGTTATCTCAACAGAAATCCTTTACCTTGAGCACGCAAATAATGATAATATCTTGAGACACCTGATCCCAAACTAGACAAAGCCTGTACTATGGTATCAAGACTCCTGATAAACATACTTTTATATTACTAAACACATACATATTATAGGTAAATAAATTACACCCAGACACAGAACAAATAATCGTCTTCATCACATAATTATTTGTCCTGGGTGGGAATCAAACCCACGACCGCCGGTTCAGCAATCAGGATTACTAACCACTAGACCAACACGCCCGCCAAAATCTTCTGTCAACGGCCACATCATCAACATCAAGATGCGCACACGCAACTCTCAAGTCAGCGCTCGCTATGGCACGCGCTAGTTGTATACATAAACCTACCAGTTGCCAATTATCGCAGACGTATTATCGACAGATGAGCGCTTGCGTAACAATGAGAAACTCTCGTCTCCAGTAATTAGTATATATCTCTGATTATTTGATTATGCCTAAGTGACTTCTTGTTAGGTTACGCTTCTGGATTCAGTTCTCACAAGCATTGGACCTGCTTGACGGTTGCCGGAGTCTATAAACATTCGTAACACTAGTGACGTCACTTGTGCGTGTCCAAAGCTATCCTTCGTCAATAGAGGTGTTGCAACCTTATAAGAAAGCATTTGGTTAACAGCAGTCTTCTTTAGAGTGGCGATATTTTATCTATTGTGTAAGATTGCAATTAGAAATGGTTAAATTGAATTATCTATTGTGCACCGTATACCTATATTATCTAATTCATTATTAGGTACGTTGGATAAGTGCCTCATGTGCATAACGATAGAAATAATTTCTTATTTGCGCTTAAGCGCTTTGGTAGTAATTTTAGTTTGAATTTAATTGCCACAAAATAATCACTTCATTGCATTTCTTTTAATCGACATCGACAATGTAAGCAGAATCTTATTGAGTTTTGCTGTAAGCTTTGAGTTGTTTTAATCTAGTTATTTTAAATCTAGAATAGTGATCTCCGAAGCTATTCTAATAGGTTTCTTTGACAGCTAGTTTCTTGTACCTTCTAATAGCTTCTAGCTACTTATATTACAACATTATTCCAATAATCTATTCCACCTTGCAAATATAATTCCATCCAATTTTTATCTTCGTATGCCAAGGACGTTCAACTGAACCTTCAATGAATAACACAAAGACAATGCCTCGGATCCCTCATCTTAAATAATAGATTCATATTTAATATCCGGCCACATTTCCCGTGCCTCGACCTTAAAGCCGCTAGATGTTTGATGAAGAACTGATGAGAGGCAAGGTCATGAATGTTGTATTGTTTGTAGAACTGAAATATGTTATTATTTGTACTTGTGGTCGCCCAGAAGTCGAAATTCGGCCGTTACCGGACGCAAAAACGTTTAGACGAGTCCAACAGATTGAGGTTAGTAACGATGGTCTGATGATGGATCCAGGAGATTGAACTCTCTTTAACTTTTTGACCTCACGAATGGCGCGATGGTTTAACTGGTCTCCTCGCCACTTCGCTCGCTGCGCCGAGTGTTGTAGGTTCAAATTTCATACGGAACAAAAATTTGTGTGATCGACAAATAGTTGTCCTGAGTCTGGGTGTTTTTTTCCATCGTTTAAATGTTTGCAAAGCCCCCCGTGGCAACGGGTTTTTCTAATGCGGGAGTTTAATATTTAAAGAAAAAAAAAAGAAAAATTGTTGATTTGGTTCGCTATTAAAAGGTGTTTTAATTTTTTTTGAAACTAATGTATTTTATTGATTTCATTGATAACACTATGGCACTAATTTGGTTTAACTTTGTTAACCCAACCCCTCGTGTAGTTCTATAGTCCACTAGATAGAATATAATAGAAATAAACTTTATTGTACACCAACAAATATTTTCTTACGAGTGATACATCACATAGAATATGTAAAGGCGGTTTTATCGCTGAAAGCAATTTCTTCCAGACAACCTTTGGATGGACAAATCGCCAATAAATAGATGAAATCATGCGTAGTTTTTAGTTCAAGTGTTATATTATTATAACTACTCAAATATCACCAGTTTTACAACACTTTTGCATTTGAAGCTATCCCTGGTAACGTATATGCAAACATTCGTCTGGATCGAATGAACGGTAAGGCAGCGCATAAAGTATGAACAAACAAACATTGATTTTTTATTTAAGATTAAATATACATAGGTATGACCAAGAGCGGTAGTGAGCGGTAGTGTTCCTAGGCTAAAAGAATCAAAAATCCTTGGATGTGAAAGTGTTGCTACATTTGGGCAAGAATTATCGCGGGTAGTTTAATGGTACCGTTGCAAATTTCCCGATTTTGTAACATTCGACTATCGCTAGAAGCAAATAAGTAGCGAACAATGAATAATGGATATTTAGAGCGGCGTGTAATTTGTGCGAATCATTTGCCCACATTGTGTGCTAGGTAGGCATTGTGTCCATATTATAATACATTGGCTACTTGTTGCAATGTGCTAATCAATCATTTTTCAATAAGTGATTACGACTTACGAGGTCATATTTGTACCTGCTGTGTGAATTACATTCATTTTGATTACTTCTTCTTTAAATAGAAGATAGCTATAGATTATTATTAACAAGTACAAATAAAAAAGAGGTAGTCATGGGACTGCCGACAGAAGTGAAAACTTAAACGAAACGTCAAACTTAAAACGTCACATTAGCAGGTTGGTAACATTCATTAATAAGGAGCTGACAGAACTCATTCTAGATTAGCGCCCTCTAGTGGATCTATATATGTATTATTAGCGTAACAGTCACGAGTTGCGAGTGCTTTTTCCCCATATCGAAAGTGCACAAACGTGCCTAAAGAAGTTTTCACTTCAAAAATTAAAATACCCTGAACTTAAGTGAAAGAGCCATGCGTCGACTCGATCGGAGTGATACCACGGCCTCACAGAAAACCGGCAGTAAAGCAATGCTTACTTGTTTCGCCGAGTGAGTGACCAGAGGCCCAAACCGGGGTCCTCTCCTTCCCCTACCCCCTCCTACCCCTACTTCTACCCTTCGCCTACACCCACCGTAAAAGGCCGGCAACGCACTTGTGAGTTGTGACTCTTGAGTTGCAGATGTCTATGGGCGGCAGTAGTCACTTATCATCAGGTGACCCGTCTGCTCGTTTTTCACCTATCATCTTCGAACGGCTGAACAGATTTCAGGTGACTCTCAGGAGCAGTACTTTTATTTCTGGATGAAATTTAGCCTATGTCCTTTTCTGTACTCCTGACGTAGTTAAGGTGTGAAAGCGTTAGAAATAAACAAATACACTTTCACATTTATAATATTAGTTAGGATTAGGTTGTAAGGCCGTTACCGGAGTTACCGGTAGCCCTAACCTTTCCCCCCCCCCCCTCTTCCACCCTTCCCTCTCCCCTCCCCCTCTTCCACCCTTCTGTCGACCCATTACCCCTTTCACTCATCCCCTGCTCCCACCTTAAAGGCCGGCAACGCACTTGTGACTCTTCAGTTGCAGGTGCCAATGGGCGGCGGTGGTCACTTACCATCAGATGACCCGTCTGCTCGTTTGCCTCCTATACCATAAAAAAGACATCTAAAGTCAATTTAAAAGCTATTTTTTTATCCACAAAAGTGCTGCAAAATTTATTCCTAACAGTGTTAGATAGGGGCTCAGACAAGACAGCAGCAATTTGTTAGCACAAATAAACGGTTGCAGGTGCTATTATTCATTGTTCCGTCTGTCTGTGTATCTGTTGTGTTTAGGACAAGTTTCCACTGAGAGCTATAAAATAAAGTTGTAATATAAAATTCCGCACTTGGCATTAGCCCTGTGTTCCTACGACTACGACCACGATCACTATAAATAACATTTTATTGTATTTCTTTTTAATAAGACAACGCTGATGTATGTGAAGAAACGCTTTATGCTGGATATTATCATTATTAAGGTTAAATTCTTTATGCACTATCAAAACCCAACTATACAAACTTAATAAGCATAACTTGACTATGGAAGCTAGAACATGGATATATTTTTATAAAATGTATACACACATATTATACAATATACTTATTATTATTATTATTTCAACGTTCATATATTCCTGTAAAAATAATATTTTACAATGAGCAGGAATCCAACCCGTGACCTTTGACATTGTAGACAAATAATCTAAAATATAAATTTAATTATAACAAAAATGTTATTGTTAAAATAATATTATAGTCAAAAATTAATGAAATTTAATAAAATTAATTTCGTAAATATTTTGTCGATATATTATCGCCTCGCTTCTGTGTGTAGCACAATCCTGAAAATTGCAAACACGCTACAATTTCACGCTTCTCTACATGCCATTTTATTGGAACGATCGCATGTAGAGACGATCTGATAGTTTACTCTAGTTGCGTGTTCTGTACCATAGATGATTAAATATTTTGTAACTCTATGTCACTGTGGTAGAGACAATGATATATGAGACTCTAGGTTTAGACAACTCTATGTAGAGATCAATGACTTCGATTAAAATAGAGGTGTGGGAATATATTATTTTTAAGATTTATCGATAATTATGGTGGTAAAAAAATTGCCAATAATTCTTTTTAAGCTTTCACCTTCACCTTGTACAATCGTTCAATACACTGGTAGAGACGTTGTTAGTGTAGAGTCAAAATATTGAAGCTAAGGTATTTGAAGATTACATTAATTTAGCTATAACTAGCAAACCCCCCCCCCCCCTCCGGCTTCCCACGGGTAGCAGAGACATCTTCAACAATCATCATCATATTTCAATCAATTTACACAAAATCTTAACAAATTACACGCCTAAACCTTCCTCATGAATCACTCTGTCTATTTGTGAAAACCGTATGAAAATTTGCTCAGTGATTTTTCAGTTTATCGCGAACAGACAGACAGACGCGGCGGGGGACTTTGTTTTATAATATGTAGTGATATGTATGTATTTAGTAATATATAAGTATGTTTATCAGCAGTCTGGTTACCATAGTACAGGCTCTGCCTAGTTCGGGATCAGACGGCCGTGTGTGAGATGTGTGAACTTATTATTATTAATTTCGAATTGGAAAAATATGATCTACATAAGCTTTTGAAATGTGCACACCTTACATGACACATCTTTTCAAAATTGATTACATATGCTTCTCAAAAATGAGTTTACGGTGGCCATCCTCTTGCACAATAATTACAAAAAACTTATTTCAACATTTCCCAAATGCAAGTAACACTCAATTACACACAAACTGTAAATATATTATTCGCCAATAATCTCGGCAATTGAATGATGTCAAGTATCATTAGCTGGTCAGCAGCGTGAAGCTTGACCTTCTAAACGCCATTCTCATTAAATATAGTACCATCGTTCAGATATAAGGAATCCTTTATAACTCCTGTCCTGTTGGCCTCAACTTCATTCGCGTGGAATTTCAAATTAACATACATTTTTCCCGGATAAAAAGTATATATGCTGCCCCAGGTTATAATTCATCTCCTTGCCAAATTTCATTACGATCGGTTCAGCCGTTCAGTTGTGAAAAGGTAACAAACAAACAGAGTTACTTTTGCATTTATGACATTTTTTTTAAATTTAAATAAAAATACTAGTAACGTGGGTCACACATTACTAGTATTCTCGTTCGCCTTAGCCATTACGCTACCGCCGCTTATAATATTAGTATGGATATTATAAATGCGAATGTAAGTTTGTGTTTTTTTGTTTCGCTTTCAAGGCGGGAATTACTCAACCAGTCATCATGAAAATTTGTGTACGTTTTACCCTCGGCTTCCCTCGCTTAAATGTAGATGTTCAGGTCTTTCTTGAGAACTGTATTTCTTTCTGTACGAAAGACTTTTTTTTTTTTTAAAAGACAACTCCTGCATTAGGAATTACTCCTGTGTCGCGGGGGACTTTACAAACATAGAAACAAAGGACACAAAGAACACCCAGACTCAGGTGGGAATCGAACCCACGACCTATAAGCATAGCGGTCAGGGTCACTAACCACTAGACCAACAGGCCAGTCAGTATTCTATGTCCTGTTCTGTAGGTACCCCTATCAATTTCACGATGATCGGTTTTGTGATTAGGATTGAAAATATTACAAACAAACGCACACTGACATGTATAATATTAGTTAGGATTACAGGTTTTTATCTTTAGAATCTTGCAATAGTAAGAATAATTGTCACTCGTAGTGATAAACGAAATAGAGAGACGACCACGGCACTAGACATGATTACATGCCAAATGATGCCTAGCTGATTATTCAAGAATGTTAAACCTGGTTTATTAAATTGGACCAACCGGACCCTAAACACAGAGTAGGCCAGATCCGATGATCTGAGACCTCATAATAACAGATCATACACAAGAACTAGCTAACTATTGCGCAGTGGTCGGATATCAACTTGTGTTTTTATTTCCCATTCTGTACAATGTAACTACAAAGACTAGGCTATATTTTGTATAACGATTCACGATTGATTTCCACCTCTGAGCCATTTTTTATTGGGTATAAAATTCATAGTAATTAAAATTTAAATTGGAGGAAGAAATTTATTTAAGAATAATTTATTATGTGGGAGAGCCATGCTTCGGCACGTATGGGCCGGCACGACTCCGCTCGTTACCACGGCCTCACAGAAAACCAGCAGTGAAGTAATGCTTGCATTGCTTTTCGCCGAGTAAGTTACCAGAGTATAACCCTTACCTCCCCCCCATCTCTCCCTCTTTCACCTTTCCCCTACTCCCACTTTAATGGGTGGCACAGCACTTGTGACTCTTGAGTTGCAGGTGCCCACGGGCGGTGGTAGTCATTTACCATCAAGTGATCCGTCTGCTCGTTTGCCCCTATGCCATAAAAAAAGACAACTAGATGTGAACAGAAAGGTCAATTCAGCAGACTTCAGGTCTGTACCTCACTTGATCCTAAGCAATGTTTCTCTTTCACAAGAACTTACTGTGTAATTAAAGTGGAGACATTTCAACGTGCTGCGTCTAATGAGTTACACTGCAATGTAATTTGAGAAATGATGTAAAGGTATTATATTAAAGCAGAGCATTCTCTACCAGCTTCACTGGTTGCGACTTGAACCAAAATTGTCATTAAGTCTTGCAAGAAATCTATTATTATTGTGTATTTTTAGCTTCGTCTTAATACAAAATACTCTAAACCATCTAAACATTTAGCTGAATACTTATTGTGTGACCCATGTTACTAATGTTAAAAATGAATACATAATTAATGGTACTTTAACCCCTGACGCAAAAAGAGGGGTGTTATAAGTTAGACGACTGTGGCATCGTAGCTCCGAAATAAATAAACCGATTTAAGTGTTTTTTATTGTTGAAAGGTGACTTGATCGAGAGTGTTCTTAGATATAATTCAAGAAAATCTGTTCAGCCGTTCGAAGATCATCAGCTCTTTTCTAATCGTTGAAGGGATTTTCGAGTCGGGGGATATTTTAAATTTATAAATAAATTAATCTCTCTGAAATTTTGTTGAAAATATAGAAATTTCTATCTGTGCAAATAGACGAATTCATTGCTTCAAATATTTGTAATATCCATCACAGCCATACATTTTGGCAAAGAATTGAAAATTATTCTCAGTGTGCATTTTGGTGAACAGCCTGTATTTCAATATTTTTGTCAGCCTGTATATGTTAAAGTTTTATACTTTTTATAAGAAATAGAATGGTAAAATGGGAAGTCAAATATTTATTAAAACTACTCAATCCGTCGTATGGTGCGATTGGGTACAGCTAAACACACAGTAAGGGGCGAGTGGTACCTATACATAATACGCGTCCTATAAACTTCATACATACATAAATACAGCGATAGTGGCCTAAGCAAACCGCATAGAAATGTAGCCGAAATTTAAAAATATCATTAGGTTATGGGTACTGTATTGATTATTCAAACAATGAAATTCCAAGAGATCCGTCGCGGGGGGCGAATGGCAAATATAATCAATGGAATGAGATATAAGGGGCGAGTGGTATCTACTATTAATTCAGGTTGCTATAACATTTAAGACACTGCACTGATCACCGCAACCTTTTTTTGTATTTTGTGTACCAAAAATTGTTCAAAATAGAACATTGTACAGCCAAAGAAAACAGCGAAAGATTAACAAGAGTAAGCCAAAATTTGCACCACCTCCCAGATTACGTTTCTCCATCGCAGATGACCAGATATGAACAGGTCATGTACCGATCCCTATCTGACTTGTTTCCTGCGATTGCTACAATTTTGCCACGATCTAGGCTGACCTATTCGTATGGATCCAATTCCAGCAATTATGTCACCTTCTTTTTTTATAAGTATTGGTTTGTTATGTCACCATTTTTTAGGACGTACAGTAAATTAGTTTTATAAAGGAACTGCCAAGTTTGTCAGGATGCTCCACCTAAACGCGGACGAAGTCTTTTATTACAATCAATGACTTAAATTTTAAATAATCCTTACTTCCTTACTAATATTATAAATGCGAAAGTAACTCTGTCTGTCTGTCTGTCTGCCTGTCTGCCCTTTCACGCCAAAACGCAGAACCGATTTAAATGAAATTTGGTACACAGATAGCCTAGAGCCTGGGAAAGGACATAGGCTACTTTTTAATGCGAAAAAATGGGTGTAAGGAGTTGAAAAGTGGGGATGAAAAGTTGTATGGAAGTATCGTCATATTTAGAGCTAGAAGCTTGAAACTTATTTTTTAGGCTGTTGATTCGATATAAATACACCACAAGGACGAAGTCGCGGGCACAGCTAGTTTACAACATATTTGAATATGATTGTAGGGAATTGCATAGGAGGGATATGACATGACAAGTATCTGTATTATTAGATTTTAATTTAAATGCAATAGAAGATAAATACGCACCACATCTTTACTCAGTTCTTCATCCCTATAAAAATTAGTTTTTACTCGCATAAAGGATGCTCGTGGCCCGTGAAACTATTGGACCAAATAAGTGGGTTACCCACCACCCACTTAACCCTTTGCCACTGGTAAGTCATTTGTACTTGCCGCATTGAATAAATGTAATAGAAGGTGTACAAAGTACATAACAATACAAATTATGACGCGTTTTATAGGATTCAATAGTAAATTGCTAGTTGAATTTCAAATTAAGCAGTTTATTACAAAATGGTGTTATGCGATACTATTGATAGACGTCAGCGGCTTTTTTCAATGTCCCTTATTTCAAAATACATACTTGTACTTGCAATATTAATGATATCAATTGTGCATCTGAATTAAAACGCTTATTATTCGATAACCATATTTGGACTCCGATCTTATATATTCGCAGCATAAGTGATAAATTTTCCGACTTCATTAACCTTATATGGTTCATTTAACCCGACTTAAGTTCGACTATGCAGATGGCACAGCGATTAACATAGACATTTCACAAACTGTCAAAGCATTGAGGTTGTACTGTACTGAGATGTGTGGCTTCCGGTGGATAATGAGATAATTGTTTTGAGCCTGGCTGTGCTTTTTGCTTGTTAATTGTAAATCAAACTCGAAAGAAATACGTACGTAATACTGTCATTGAGCTGGTTTGTTATAAAAGTTAAATAATGTCATTATATTTTGGATTCTATTCAGATACTCATAATAAAATAAGACAGAAGTAAAGTAAGAAGGAAGGAAGTCAAAGGCATCGATAATACTTCTCACACGTTAAAATATGAAACATTCCTAATTACTTTAGCATTCAAGTTTAGCTATAAATAAGTTATGACAAGTCATAACATGTTTATAGGTCTTTTATGTAGCTAAGACAAAGCACAGTATGTCATTTCTAGTTACATAAGAGAAAGTTCTAATAAATGGAAACCTTTGGTCTTCCGTACGGTTCGATATGAACAAAGAATCAAGGGAGATTGGGTTGTTAAACTGTAATGACTAGAGCGATAGGCAGTGTTGCCAGCTTGAAGGTTTTACTCAAGTTTAATGGAAGTTTTTACCTATATGACATAGTAACTCTTGCTTGTGTTTGTCTCTTGGCAAGAAGATGGCGGTCACTACATGGGGACTTATACATTTTGTTAGATGAAGCGGGAGCAAGGTATGCAACCTCTAAACTTATGTATTTACTAAACAGTGATTTTGAAGTAAATTGTATAAAAGCTCTTGTAGATTTCATAGAAAAATAAGAATACTTATAATTATTCGAATATTGTTTAAAAAAAACTTTAATAATTATCTTCAATTTATGGGGGTTTTTAAAAGTCTTTGTAATGATTCACACTCGTCCTTTATTGACGGAATCGTTAGAAAGGAATTTAAAAACCTTAAAACCTTAATTCAATATTTTGTACCATATTGCACACGGCAGGGCTGCTTTACCATTTTAAATACCATAGACTACGCCCACAGATTACCACAGAGAATAGACCTTTTTATTCGACCATAAGGCTCACTACATTTTTTCTATTTTTCTATTTATGTATTTTTATTTTTTTATTTTTGTCATTTGCTTTTTTTTTATTGTATAGGTACATGTTCTTTATTTAATATGTCTTGTGTGCGTCCAGTATTTGTGCAAAATAAATGAACTAGAGACGCCTGGTGAGCGAAATTCGACCATAATTCATTAAGTTTTAACTGTTTTGTTTTAAATATCATTGACCATTATAACTTGAACTGTCATTATAGACTTCGTACCATGACAGGACAACATATATACTGGATCTCTGAGCTTTTAGCCGTTTTCACATATTTTTTAGACTTATACATATAATTGATTACAATTTTTGACTTTCTGCACTTCTGTCATGTACATGCAAACTTTAAGTACCTACCTATTCCAAATTGCACACGAAATGTTACTTAAAAAGCGTACAAAGAAATGTATTTACGAATTAATATATACATAGATATCTATACTAGTCTTTGACTTGCATTCGATTGCAAGTTCACCAGTTCGATTCCTGCTTAGTGCAAATATGTTTATGCATGAATATGTATTGGCATTGGTATCTCTGTTTTTATGGTATAATACGCAGGAACTAAAGATATTTAATTTGAATTTGTTTTTTTTTGTAAATACGTAGGTGAGTAATTTACAAAAAAAAAATAGGCAGTCGTGGGACTGCCTATTTTTGACAGAAGTGAAAACTTAAACGAAACGACGAACTTAAAACGTCACGTTAGCAGGATGGTGACATTCATTAATAAGGAGTTGACAGAACTCAATGTTTAGATTAGCGCCCTCTAGTGGATCCATATATGTATTATTAGCGTGACGGTCAAGAGTTCAGTGCTTTTTACCCATAGCAAAAATGCACAAACGTGCCTAAAGTAAGTTTTCACTTCAAAAATATTCAAATTTAATATGTTTATTTCATAAAATTGATCATCAATAAATTGAAATCTTTAATTACAAGCTATTTCATGCATGACAATTGCAAGTACAAACTTTCTTTTACAAATCACTGTGCTGGATAAAAAACCAAGAACAACTTAATTGTATCCTGTAACTGTCCAATCAATATTTAATATTTTACAACATTTTGTATCTATGTAATCTTTCCTTGAATAAGTAGCAGGAAGATCTGCTATATTGCCATTAATAACTCGCTAAGTATACTTCGGTACTGAACTTATTTATATAACCCCACAAAGAACTCCAATCTCCGCAATTAGCTGCTCATAACGACCCCTTGCTGGTACCTCCTATCTTCGGCCACGATCGGCTATAATCGGCTACCATCGGGTACAATCGCGCGCAATCGTAACTCGTGACGTACGCCGGCTAATGCATGGGAAAAGCCGACGAAAACGCCGCGTTTCGCAAGCGATCGAGATAAGAAGTAGGAAGTACAAGCGATGAGGTGTAGCGAAAGTGTAGTATTGTTATTTACACGAAAAGTCAATATTTGAAAGTCAAATAAACTTCCTTTCCTTGGTAATATTCTAAAGAGGTCCAAACATTACTTCATTTATGTAAGTTCAACCTAAAATGTTCTAAAATTCATTGTTCAATTTTTTTTTTAATTTAAATCCACTTAAGTGAAAAAAAAAGAAAAAAGATAAGCTTTGATTTGAACGCATTTGTGAAGCAAATACTTGTTTTTAAATCTATACTAATATAATTCTTTAAAAAAATCGACTAAAAAAAAATCCATAAAAGACTAATATGGTTTTCTCGTGGATGCCATTGTCAGAACTGGACCAAATTGAAATGGGACCACACGGGAACCACCAGCTTTCAAATTAAAAAAGAATCATCAAAATCAGTTCACCCAGTCACAAACATAAAAAGTTTTAAGGTAACAAACTTAAAAAAAATACAGTCGAATTGAGAACCTCCTCCTTTTTTGAAGTCGGTTAATTATGGAGCTGAAGAGTTTGTTAGTTTGGTAAAACGCGCTAATCTCAGGAACCGAAATGAAAAATTGAACTAGTCCGAATTGAAAAATTATTTTAGTGTTGGACAGCCCATTTATCGAGGAAGGCTATAGGCTATATAATATCACGCTACGACTAATAGGGGCGAAGCAGTGACCATAAACGCAGGTGAAACTGCGGGGACTACTTTACACTACTATTTTAATACGAAAACAAATTGCAAGAGATAGCAAATTAATAACAGCCAAATACAACTGTTACATTTAGGGTTGAATAGGATCACCAGAGCAGTACGAGTCGTTTACCATCGTCGGAAAACTAACTAAATGAAACTGAAAATAAAAATATAAATTTCATTTAAAAAAATTAAACCAACCCATCCGTTGGTATTGCCTATCTATTAAACTTAACGTAAAGGTCGAACCCACCTATAATTATTCAGTAGCCAACATATTTTTACGAGCTCAGGTCATGGGATTTGCTATTATATAACTGTGAGACAACTGACAATCTTCTAACATAACCTCTCATTTGCATCGGACATGAACAATAATTCCATGGTACCAGAGACTGCTGCCAGTGTAGTAATTTACGTAACTAACTGCTTCTTGTCAGTGGAGTTTCTAGTTAAATCCACGAATTAATGTATCGACTAGACCAGGGGTCGGCAACGGCTCCCGAGCCGCATGCGGCTCTTTCGATGTTAAGTTGTGGCTCTCCAGTTCCATACGTAAAAAAATATTATTTACTATCAAAACCCTTAAAACCGTGCAATATATGCATAATTGAGTACTAGGATATAGTATGACTGAGATTTTTAATTATAAATTGTAACTTTTGGCTCTTCCGTCTCAAAAGGTTGCCGACCCCTGGACTAGACGACTGATTGAAAACTAAACTCGAATAGATCGTAATCGATCAGCAGCCCTTTTTAGACTGATCACAATTTTCTAATAAAGACACAGTAAATAGGAAATAGGAAACAACAGACCTCGCGCGGTGAAATATTCCACAAATATTTTGACGATTTCAATAATTTTCACACAAAACAATTATTATTTATTTTTTTATGGTATAGGGGGCAAACGAGCAGACGGGTCACCTGATGATAAATTACCACTGCCACCCATGGGCACCTGCAACTCAAGAATCACAAGTGCGTTGCCGGCGTTTAAGGTCGGAGTAGGGGAAAGGTGGAATGGGGGGAGGAGGGGAGGGAAGGGTTAGGGCCTTTTTTTTGGTGCGTTTGGAAACCCCCTCGGGCCGTCACCCCACCGGGGTTTTCGGTGGGGCGGTGTGTCGGCATCGAACCGACTAAAACCACACAGTGTGCCGTACTGCGCCTTAAATAGGAGGGATCGGGAAACAGCTTTTATTAAGACATCCGGAACCCTCCTAGCGCATGCCCGGAAAACCGCGGGTACCTTCGGGTAAAAACCTCTTAATTAAGCGACGTCCAGGCACACGCGGACGCCGCCTCCTCGCGGGGGGGCACTATAGCGGGTGGAAGGGAAAACCCGTCCCCGCGGCCACACTCAGGGCGGCATGAGGCGCTGGTAAGGGTTAGGGCCTCCGGTAATCTCACTCACTCGGCGAAAACTGATGCAATCATTGCTTCACTGCAGGTTTTCTGTGAGTCCATGGCATCACTCCGGTCGAACCGGCCCATACGTACCGAAGGATGGCTCTCCCATGATTATCAACATAATAAGACTTAGTTTAAAAAGGACACATATTTAATTTTAAAAACAAAAACTGTAACAAAATCAACTGTTTAACCAAGAAACGAACGACCTATTTAAGTAGTAATAAAAAATATCACGTGTGCTTAGATCAGATATGTTCAAAGCAGATGTGTATTTAGGGGATGCTTGACACTGACGTGGAAAGTCGCTAACCCCTTCTCACTCATCCTCACGTGAGTACACACACACTTGAGTAAAAACCATATATCTTTAAGAAATAGTAATAAAAGTGATTTGTATACTTATGTACAACAAATCATATACTTTATCTGGTTACGGCTGTTCTTTACGAACAATACATAATGAAATACAACTATTTCATTATGTAACGAAACGAATGTATGTCAGTTTTATCGATATTCTATTAGCAATGATTATCGAATCCGTTTCGTATTTATAGTTGTATGTCTACAGTCATGGGTCATACTAAAATGGAAGCTCTGAGCTGTAGTAAAATATCTAATTCGAGCAGTAACCTCCTGCCAAATGAGTATGTACATATCTATTAGAAAACTTGATACAATCTTTAAAAGTGCTTATCTCAGAAAGTACAGGGTTAATTCCAATTGTAGCTTTTAATTCTAGCATTAGATAGCCTGCTTTATAACAAGATTATAGGCTGTTTAACAACACAAAAGAAACAACAAAAATTTAATTCGGGTGCAAACGCAACACACTCAATGCCATCTACCGAAAAAAAGTCGAAGTATTTTGTTACTACAAATGCTGCATCATGATCTCCTAGTCTAGTCGAAGGATAAAGAGATAGATAGGTACTCTTTATTGCACTTAGCGTGCAAACTATTATACAATCTAGAAATATAATATTAAGTAACAGTACAATGAGCGGTCTTATCGCAATCTACGACCTCTTAGAGACAACCTTAGGATGGACGTAGCTCGTGGTACACAACAACTACAAAAAATACACGATTTAAAAATAAGAATAGGTTTAAATACACTACATTATTTGTGTTATTATAACAAATTGTCGCCTGCGGTATTTCCGGACCGATACGACCTTCAAACCTTCAAGATAAAATCGTACTTCCATCTCAAAGGCCAGCAACACATTTGTGACTCTTGAGTTGCAGGTGTCCATGGGCGACGGTAGTCACAACTTACCATCAGGTGACCCGTCTGCTCGTTTGCCCCCCATATTATAAAACAGAATCTCCTGTTGTGTTGAAGGCACATCATACCCTCGTTGCCTCTCATCTAGACGTTTGGTACCTATTAATACTCTTAATTGTAGTTACACTCAATTCAACTCAATTATAAGACGTCGTTATAAACGCATCGCGTCATCTGTCGCTACCATTTACCATAAAGTGGCAATTTCAACATGGGATTTAACAAGGCCTTTACTATTAAGTAGTGATTAAGTACTGGACCCTTAGCCTGACTGATATTAAGTAGGATAGGCAAATATAGACGTTCAAAGGTCGTTCGAAAGTGACCTATCGTATTCAGTCTCTTTGAACATATAACTGTGGCGGGAAACTTCCATCTCGTGCGACATGACTTCCGCATCGCGTGTATGGTGGCGAAAGGTTTTGCATGTTTATGTACATTTAATCATATCCAGTATGCATTAGTGCCGAGACGTGGGTTGGATCGGCATCTTAACATTTATTTATAAATAAATAGGCAAAGGCTACATTTCCGTATCTTTTCCTCCTTTGTTTATCAACCGGTTTTTTTAAGTGAAAACTTCGTTAGGCACGTTGGCACAGAATACATAATAGTACACATTGGGCACTTTTGATATAGGGAAAACGCACTGAAGTCGCGTGACCGTCACGCTCAGATACATATATACAGATGCGTGCGTGTTTTTTTTTATTATATTAGGCTCATTTGACTATGTAAACAAATGTTGGTCTGTCAATTTTAACCTGCTGGTAATTGTCGCATCGAAATGAAACTTTGTATGTATATGTAGTTTGGGTGATAATACTATAATTTGGCATCTTGGAGCTGATCTGACGATGATGGAACTCTTCAGTGGCTACTAGCAAACCCCTCAAGTGTGGGCTCGTAAGTTTCGTTTTGACGAGTCCAATAGATTGGGCTAGGTAACAAAAGTCTGATGATGAGCCAGGGGGTGGATAGTGTAATATTTATTTAAATTTTTAATTCGTAAAGCGTGTTTTTTAGTTTTACTAAAATATAATTATTTTTGTTCAGTAGCTATTGACGAGCTTCAGTGTCATTAATAAAGAAATTAAGAAAGGTTTTTTCCTTGCCTTTGACAGAGTTTTATCGTTATGATAAAAAACGAGAGGAGAGCCATGCTTCGGCACGTATGGGCCGGGTCGATCGGAGTGATGCCACGGCTTCACAGAAAACCGGTAGTGAAGCAATGCTTGCATTGCTTTTCGCCGAGTGAGTTAGGTTACCGGAGGCCCTAACCCTCCAGCACCTTCTCCCCGCACACTCCCTCTTCCCCCTTCCCGATATTCCCACGGGATTGAGACTTACGCGGGTGAAACCGCGGGGCGCTGTTAGTTAAGAATATATGCAGGAAAATAAATAAAAAATATATATAATTGTTGTGTTTTAAATACAAAACAGATAACCTTTTGATAGGATCCTCCTTTGATAGGCCTTTTAAATTCCCGCGCTAGGTGGTCTAGAAAGCTCAGTGGTGGTCCTCTTCTATCTATACACAACCTCCCTGTGATCGATTGTCCATTCATCTCGCGATCCGGAATACATTAAAAGATGGTATAACATCCTTACGTAAAGTGTCATCAGATGAGATAACAGATAATTAACTGTGGTACAGATCAGCATCTTTGCATCTTATCCGAGAGATTATGAAATGTAGATCGTTAGGTATGGGAACGTTAGATAATACCTACTGTTCCAATAGGATGAGTTCTTACTGCGAAACGACCTTTTTCGGTGAGACTATTACCTACTTCATTTTAATTAAGTATGTGTGTAAAATTAATTAAATAAAAAAGTAAGATACATAGATAAGATAAATAAAAAAAATACAAAGATAAATATATGTTACGGTTTCAAAAGATTTATCCATGCCTCAAGGGGGCTTTTTTCTTAGAGTATACCCGGGTCCCTTCCAATAGACCCACTTGACACGGAAGACCGTAGGGTTTTAGTTACGTTTGATACCGTCTTACCATTTCACCGATGGACGCGTGGAGGATTCCACATCGCCTCCCGGTAAAAAAAGTGTCATAAATCATAATACAAAAACAGCTATTCCGAGAAGACACGACTTTTATTCCTGTGAATGGAACGAAACAGCTCTAATAAGGCTCTAGCTCTGTTTTTACAGCTGACTAAATGCAACATTTGCTATTCAATGCTATAAAAATGTTAAATGTATCTAACACGTGATATGACACTTTTTTTGTGATATGACACGTTTTTTGCCGGGAGGCAACATGATAAAAAAACCTTCCCGCAGAAATATGGCATGTGCCGCAGGCATTTTCTACCAATTTTATTTGGAGTCAGCACGATGTGTAACTTTGAAAACGGGTTTTGGCTGGGTTCTTTTATAGCGGCCGCTTGGCGCCAACTATCCTAGGGAATGTGATCGTTTTCAGACGGAATACCAGCAACCGCTTAGAGCGAGGTAACTCCCTTGCCCTATCCGGTAAGGGATACCGCAAGTCTCGGCTAGGAAACGGGACTGAGATTGCAGTAACTCGAAGAGGACGCTGTCGCGTACCCGAATATCCGTCCTGTGATTAGAGAGGCCACGAGGACAGGGACATCAACTGTCCAATGAATAAAAATATATCATAGATCCTTAACAAACAATAATTTATGGTTTTGCGGAAATTGCTTTTAATAAAAAATATTATTCTACAGTTTTCTTAAAACTACATTCAAATCTCTTGGAGCTTTCCAAATCATATAATTCACCATCTAATACAGTACCGTGAACTTGTAGATCACAGATGTCGCTGCTCCCGCGTCGTGACGTCTGCTCACGCTCACGCTCGTTGTAAGCATACGCCTTATTAGATATGTTTCGAAGGAGTTTGAGAAAGTTTCAAAAATTAAATTGTGGTTTTATAAGTTATAAATGATGTTGGATATTAATTATCGTTCCGTCCGTCTATCTCTATTAATACACACGTGTGTCATTATCATTCCCTATGTCATTTAATCTTAGGCTCTAGTACATTTATATAAAGCGATATAGATCTTTAAAAAATATCCTGTAATGTGATTATTTGAAGCAAACTATGGTATAATATATCGTAAAGTCAAGGGTGAGTACATTTTATCCTTCTGTATGTATATATGTATTGTATGATCGTGACGTTTTGGCGAAATGAGATGATACAATAATGCAGGAGTTTTGTTAAAGGCTTCAGACTTAAATTGAATACCCAAAAAATACCAATGATTTGAAACTTGAAATTTTCCTTGTACTCTTAGTGGTTTTATAATATTTTGAAATATAATTTAAAATTGTTATGGGACCACCTTGAAGAGTAGTAACTCTTCAAGGTGGTCATAACCTCGTATAAAAAGCTCATAATGAAATAAATTTAACGACTTTTTTCGCATAGTAATACGAAAAAAGTCGTAAAATTTATTTCATTATTGGCGAAGACATCGCGTAATAGACACACAAAAAAGTGAACCTCCTTTTTTAAAGTCGGTTTAAAATATTTCTTAAAATGCTTATAAATACTTCTACAAAACCCTATATACTTATCACTACATCACTACATATTACAAAGCAAAGTCCCCCGCCGCGTCTGTCTGTCTGTTCGCGATAAACTGAATTTTCATGCGGTTTTCACTAATAGACAGAGTGATTCATGAGGAAGGTTTAGGTATATAATTTATACCCGTGCGAAGCAGGAGCGGGTTGCTAAATAATAACTAAAATACCCTAAAATTTAACTTACTTTGTGATTCATATTGTATTGAACATATTTTTGAAAACGTTCAATCATTAGGATTCTGTCCATTTTATGTAGTTAGTAGTTTATAAAGTCTTTAAAATTACTAACAGAAAAAATACGCAGACCGGTGGAATACATTCAACGCCATAATAGCCATGACTTTTGAAGGGACAATAGGACATAACAATAACAAAAGACAATTTTATTTTATACAAAGTAATTATGTAACAATACTAATTATGACTTCGTTAAAGTTTTACATTTTCAAAAACTTTTATCTTTTTCGCCCATATTAATAATACTGTCACTTTCTATGGAACCCGTGAGGCTTAAAAGATTTTTTTTTGTTAACAAGTAGGTGCTAGTTTTACAATATTATGCACTGCGAAATTTCAGCTCAAATGTGAAGTAAGTCGACTTATTTTAGGGCGTGAAAGCTCCTGTGTTTTAATAGAGTGTACGGTGAACTGATTATATCAATGACGAAGTTACTAAAATCAAGCTATATTCCGTAGGGAGACCATGTCATCATCTTCCGCGCATTTTGGTGGGTCGGCTTTCAGTCTAACTACGATACAGCCGAACTTCGATACTTTACGTGAAGCGACTGCCATCAGACCTCCACAATTCAAGTACTAGGCGATATAGTGGGTTCGATTCACACCCGAGTCTGGGTGTTCCTTGTGTCCGTTGTTTGTATGTTTGTAAAGTCCCGCGCGACCCAGGAGTCATTCCTAATGCGAGAGATGTTTTTTCAAAAAAAAATATGTATTTAGAAGCCCCTCGTAGGGAGACCCTGTAATCTAGAAAATATTCTCCATCTCCTCCCAAATAGAAAGCTACCTGACTGTAGTCTGTAAGGAAGCCTTACTGACTACCCAACGATAAAAAAGTAAATATATCGGTACTTAATGTAAACTTTTTTGTTACAGGTCGGAAATGCGGTGGAGGAAGAGTAATTTAGGCGTCGATATGATGAAGACTTTAGCCATGTTCATCCTGATGATGATATGTAAGTAGCTTTCACTTTAACAGACAACCAAACGTCTGGTCCCACAGTTGTAAGGGCTTAAGTTACTCAATGAACTTAAGTTACCAAACCGAACCATTCTCCTGAGTAATAACTGCATTCTTTGGCACGGGTCCAAAAATCTGTTTCAGCATATTTCTTCTGTCCTATCGACATCGATATTTTTTTTCCAAGTCGTTGGCAAACTAGTGATGGTGATGGTAAGTGGCAAGCAAAGCAAACTCCTATGAAACAGGCACCTAGATGCAAACCTGAACCAGGCCTGCATTATATTCTGACAATGCAAACGATTCCTCGGCGAAAGCTCGGGGCTATCACAGGAAATCACATTATGGCTGTACAAAACGGTTATAAGGCCAATCATCACGTAGTAATGTACGCTCATGAGTAAGGCAACAGACTCCAGACTCGTGAAGCCCAGAACAGCTGCTGGGCTAACATACTTGGCTTGTGTACACAACTGTGGCAACAACTGATGCTGACGGCGACCAGACTTAACGGAATCGACATTGGAGGAACCATTACCTCTACTCAGAGCATTTATCAACATGGAGAAAACAGCTGCCCACGGTATCCTGGAGTACGAGAGAGTGAACAAAGGGACAGTAGGAGGGGACACAACGGGCAAATATCCTCGCGGGTACGAGGTCACTCCTAGAAGCCTGTGAACGCCCCAGGACGCTTCTGTGCTACCGGAAGGAGCTAGGCTGGCTCAACTAGTCAGCTTTATGGACCGCCTATGAGTCTGAATGCGGAAACAGAGCCCTATACCAACACCAAAAAGCGTCCGCCCTATACCGTAGCCTATGGACGCTTAATATAGATATGACTATATTTAATATAGCACACTATTAAAAGTGGATCGTTAATTAAAGAAATATTGAATTGATTTCCTTTTCGTTGTCACAATACAATAACTTCGGCCAATACGGATATCTAGGTTTTATAGGACTAGTATCGGGTCTTTTCTTAGTTCGAGAGGAGTTGACCATAGTCCATAATACTGCCTAGGCAAATAAAAAAGAATAACTGATTAAAGATGTTCGTTAGCTACACTTCGATCTAGCGCTTTGACTTGGGGCCTATAACATACATATATATATTCGTATTTATTGAAATCTATACTACATATTATCGTAAAGGCGTTTTTACTAGATTCTAGCAAAGATTTTATGTGTTAAATGGCATAACCTCACGCTACGACTACGACCCATTCTAGTAAGAATTATAGATGGGTAATCACCGGGGTTTTTTACCCAATCGTGGGTTTTAACCCGGGTGATTACCCATCTCTAGTAAGAACACAAAGTTTACGCATATCACGTGTGTTACTACGGAAAGAGAGGTACAAACTACACGAATCAGAACTACAAAAAGTATTGTCTGGTTAATAACCATTAAAAATACATCGTCTTTGAAATTTAAATGAACAAGTAATGTCTATCATTATTAGACTTATCATTAAATAAGATACCCTCGTAAGTAATGATTAATGCAAGTCGTATCATCTCTTTCACATCTATAGGAAACGACTGTGACAAGGAGAGTTGGCATTTATTCCTTTAGTCAGTTTCCTATCAGCCAGTTAACCGTATAATTTCAATAGTTTTATGCAAGGTTTGTAAAGATTTAATAAAGATATTGCGTTCTAGAGAACCATCATTAGTGGAAAGGTCGATAAATTGCGCGGGCGCATATCGCCAATTAAAGTTAGAGATTGCGATGTCGATCTTGCTTAGCAAATATTCTTCTAAATATAGATCTGAGGCAATATTTTCTGACGAGTCCAGTACAAATGTTGCTTAAAATCTAGATTATTTTGAGAAAAGTAATGGCAGTATTTTAGTGTAGAAAGGCTCATACCAAAGTTTTTAGGTGTTTTATCTTGGACAATAAATTTTCGCGTTTCATTAGACGGGCCTGGTAGTCTAGTGGTTAATGATCCTAACTGCTGATCCAGAGGTCGTGTGTTCGATTCCCACCTACGACAAATAATTGTGTTATGAGCACGATCATTTGTTCCGTGTATTTGGTGTAATTTATATGTAATTTGACACCTATCCAATAAAAAAAGCCCAATGCGCGTCTCTGAACTTGACATAATCCATCCAGACTGCCTACTTCAAATATTTGATAGGTATTAGAAGCCTTCAGAAAAAGACGGTTCAAACAAATAACAAACAGGGTCATTCTTCAATCTAACTAATTTTTCCCAGCGGTTTTGCTCGCGTTTAATGTGGATACTGTTAATTAATTCACTATCCCCCGGAAACAGTTATTTTTGTTCTGAACAGTACCTTTCAGACAGAAAGAACTGTTGACTGAAAAGCACATAGGGTACCGCCTATATCTATGGGCGTACTCAGCTTTTGGTACTTGGCACAGGGGTGAGCAAAAAAATATTTTTGGCCACCATTTTTGGGGGGAATTGTTTTTATCTTGCCGGGGGTGAGATACAAAAGCCAGGAGGTTGCAGCTGCCCTCCCCTCGTTACGCCCTATAGAAATAAATGTCAGTTAGGATTATTTCAGAATATATTCGAGATAATTCTAGTGTCTGACTAACTGTCTGAATAAGAAGTATTTCTAATGGTCTTATATAAAATAAATTATAGATATGATATACACACATAAAAAGATGGAAACGTAGACAAACAATCTCATTGACATAAGTTAAGTAAGTATATAATGTATAGAAGCACGCCATTAGGCTGATAAAAAACAGAAATACGTTATCAAGTATAAGCTATCCTTCCTTACTTAGACCTGGTAGATTAGGTACTTGTAATTCCATCATTTCACGTCATGATGAAACAAGAAATCATTAAATGAAACAAAAAACGTGACTGCGTTAAAGTACTAACTATTAAATACTTAAAAGTTGTACATATTTTTGTAATCACCTTTTAAAACACTTTAGTTTGACATACCACACAATAAGTCTGAGAGGAAAAATATTGAAAACGTACATTTAAGGGCAAAAAATCTGCCGTTTTTTTATTTTAATGTACCATTAATATACCCAGTGACAATAACGCAATAAAGACGAATCTAACGACATACAATGAATCAAAATCGGTTCAGCCGTTTAGTTACGAAGAAACATGGGGACGGAGATGCAGGTCTAACTCAAAACCCCCCTTTTTGGCTTCGCCGCAGTCGGGTAACAAGCTCCCGCTCTGGGTATTTCTATGTATTATATTGTAATACAGTCGAGAAAACTGAATCCGGATCACGTAAAGACACCCGTAAATAGCAGAAACAGATTTTCAGGTATACTGGATTTGTATCTGTATGTGACCCGAATTCATTGCTCTCGGGTGTATAAGTACGTTTTTACGTTGTCCCACACTACAAACTTTGTTTAGGACTGTGTAATATTATGTACCTATATCTTTCTAATAAAAAAAAATAATAGTATAACCATTACTTTTTTTGTTATCATTTATCATAATCCTAATTAAGTTTTAAATTACTTCAAGAAAAGTACTAATTACGATAAAGTCATCGATAAGCTAAAACAATGACCGCAAGGCTTATCCACTTATAAACCTAACCAGACCGGGTAATAGATCACGTGGTACAGGGGCCCAAGTTGAGGCCCTATAATCGAAAGCCATTATCTTCATTACTTTGTGTCTGAAAGCATCATGAGTTAATTATTTAACCTGGCCTGTGAACCCAGACCTCTGTCGCCAAGCTACGTGGAAGCGATTATATTAACATTTTCTAACAAGTTGATTACAATTAATTGGGATTTTACTGTGACGAATAAACAATTATTTTTATTCGAAGATTTTATTTAGAAATTATCGGCTTATAGTTATTATCAAACGCGAGAAAAACCAAGACATATTCGTATTGTAATTTCTAATTTATCATTCGTTATTTCATTAATTGCTCTGCTTACTCCCTATCTCGCCATAATTATTCTCTTTCACGTAGTCCATCCATACTTCCTTTGGTCTTCTGCGTCTCTTGTATAAAAGAGTATGACTGTGTTCGTATATTTAAAGCATACACAGTAAAAATAATAATTTGACACATCTCACACACGGCCGTCTGATCCCAAACTATGCAGAGCCTGTACTATGGTAACCAGACTGCTGATAAACATGCTTATATATTACTAAATACATACATATTATAGATAAATTACATCAAGACACAGAACAAATTATCGTGCTCATCACACAATAATTTGTCCTGGGTGGGAATCAGAGCGCAATGTTTTTTAATAATGAAATATATTTATAAAAGAAGTGCTACATATATATTCACAGGATGAAGTAGCAACGCTTCTTTTCTTCGGGAGCCACGTAGCTGCTTATAGGTCTGGGGCTGCGGCAGTGGTCCACCTTCTGGACCGCACTGTGGGAAGGGTTAGGGTACTGGACTGTCGATGGACCTGGTTTTATTGAAGTGACACTTCTTTAGAATCGTTATGATTTGAAATTCGATGAAACGGAAGCATCACGATAAAGTTCCTATAATCTTTCTCTTTGCGCCTGCTTACTACCAATCTTTGTCTTTGCGCCTGCGTGCTATATGTTAATGTCAATGTGGTGTAATTTTTGTGCATTTTTTCTCCATATTTCACTTTTACTTAATTGATTATTTACTTTACATTTAAATACAACCTTAACCTGTATTGAAAACGAATTGTTTGTTTTGAAAGTTGTGTACAGTTGTAACTAGACTTCAGGTTTGCTTACTGTTTATTATTAAGGCCATTCTTTGTATATCTTGATCTGTTCTTCTGAAGTTTCACTTCTGCCGTGTATGAATTGCACACATACACTTTTTTTTCCTATTTTCAGGAAAACTTACAGCTAAAATACAGATTACAAACGAGTACTGTGTAAAAAGGCCAATTACAAGTTTTCATTTAAATTTAGATAATAGTAGTATACAAGGTCAGTAGACAGTAGGTAAAGTTTGAAGACAGTTCAAATAATGAAAAAAAAATACACAGCCTAACGTTGACGTTCCATATTCTCGAAGAAATTGTTAGATAATATAGTTTTTAATTGATTAATACTGGTGAAGAATAGGTCAATATCATGCGCGTGACACAGGAAATTATACGCTCCACACACTAACATGTTTGTACACACAGACAGTCAGTGCGAAGTACCCAAACACTTAAATTTGAATACAAACTATCCATGAGGTCTTTATAACCCCATTATATGACCAGACGTTTCCTATATAATATTCTAGCTTAGTCCCCCGCCCTCTGAAGTGTCAGATACAATTCTTAAATCCTGCAATTGAACACTAAAAGCACATTCGAATGACAGTGTCTATTGTTATATTAAATATGGCGGGTATCACGCATTACAGTGTTATACCATTTTAGATAGATTACCTGGGTACTGTGTTATTATGTTATACAACACTGATAATAAATGTCTACGTTATTCTTTAGGGTTGTCACGTGTATAAATTCATCAAGATTATTAAATTGATGTGGTTGTTTGTTTGTAATGTTGGAATGTTTGAAAATGGAGTTTAAGTTACTGAGATAACGGTAATCTCAATGCATAAAAATTATTTAACGGTGGTCGGTTGAGTGCAGTGGTAGAGCAGTTTGCAGCCACGCCGGGGGTCGGTTCGATTCCTGCTCAATGCAAATATTTGTTTGCATATTTTTTTCAATGATAATAATAATATCTTGACACATCTCACACACGGTCGTCTAATCCCAAACTAGACAGAGCTCGTACTATGGTAACCAAACTGCTGAAAAACATACAATTATATATTTATGTCTAAATACATACATATTTTAGATAAATTACACCGAGACATAGAACAAATTATTTGTCCTGGGTGGGAATTAAACCCACGACCTCTAGACCAACAGATCAGTCAATATGTATATTTGTGTTAGTCTAGGTGTTTCTGTGTATGTATTTACAAAAATAAAATGTATCTGTGTATCCTTGCTTAGATAGCGATGTGTAATTTGTCCCAAGGATATTATCACTATTAAAGAAGGTTATAAAATGTATAACATCATGTTAACGCACAGGAATGGGGCTTAACCCATTGCCAATGCCTGTGGTATTTAGTTTAACCAGAGGGGTTAACATAAGTACTAATAATGTTAATAGCAGGCTTTAAAATAAAAATAAAACACAAAAGAAAATACCGAAAAAATACCTCCATGTCACGTGGCGATTGTCATCACAGTGTATCTTTCGCCTAATGTAAAGGCGGTGTTCACACAACCCTATAATCCCAACACAATTATCGGTAATGGAGGAACTGTGATATTTTCGCGGATGCGGTCTGCGGTCGTATTCTTCAGTTATGGAATATGTAATATAAAGTATTTATCTGCGTATCTATTTAATAATGAAGTGAAATGAGAATGCCATAAAATTTAAAACGGAGATTGTTGATGTTGAATTCCAAATTTAAAATTTACGCACTCGGACTTACAGATGAATTTAGAACAAAAGAAGAAGGATGTCCACGGTGCGGGCTACCAACGTCGCATTTTTAGTTGTTTATTTGTGACATGCATGATTAATGAATTTAAAAAGATTTTTTTTAAATCTTCAATGTAGATATTCTGCCGTTGACGTAAAGGCCACGTTACGAATAGGTCGTCATAGTATTAACCTTTAAAAAATGTAATATCGTCAATTTTGTTACTACTTGATGTAAAACCAAAAAGCACAGCTTTTAGCTACAGGGGTCAAAATCAAGAAACAACTACTTTGAACACGAAAAATTTGTTACAAATATAATCTGGTAACCATTCTCGACGTTCTTCAGGAAAAGAGCCAAAGAAAACTGGTGTAATACCGTATATTAATATCCATGGATACACAATTATTGACAAAACAAGCACTTTTTTATTTATTTTTTACCTTAATGCTAATACATCTAAAGTTGAAACGTCTGAATATCAAGAAGCAGCCAAAAGTGAATGCGAATAAGCTTAACTCTAACAAAAAAATTATTTAACCCAAGATAATGCTAAACAACTAAAGCTCATCGCAATACTTAACCACGAGATAATGATGTTGATTTGATAGATGATCCTGCTGATAGCCAGCTGACCTTTAGCTATGAGTTCAGGGTCCATAACCCACAGATCAGGATAAACGACTCTCACGAGGTAAAACAATCTATGTTCAGCTTAAGGCTCTAACTGTGTTAACAGACATTTATCAGATCGACGCTTCTTCTCACGACGGGTGTTATAAGGGTGTATATACACTTGCGACCTTTTTTTTTGTGAGTCTATCGCAAGGGACTCGGGTATACCCTAGCAAGGAAGTCCCCGATGAATCATATACACTTGCGACCTAGACCATTTACATAGTAGATGTTAATTATAAAGCCTTGTATAACAAAAAAATATGTCTAAATAATCTGAGATTAATTTTGCCTTAAATTAAAACTATAATGATTTCCTTAGGATAAAAGGCGTATTTAAAAAAGTAGTATAATAATAATAACTTGAGAAACGTCACACACGGCCGTCTGATGCCAAAACTAGGCAAAGCCTATACTATGGTAACCAGACTGCTGATAAATATACTTATATATTACGAAATACATAGAGATTATAGATAAATTACACCCAGACACAGAACAAATGATTGTGCTCATCACACAATTATTTGTCATGGATGGGAATCGAACCCACGACCTCTGGCTCAGCAGTCAGGACCACTAACCACTGGACCAACAGGTCCATCGAATAATCCAAATATCCCACCAACAACAAGAAAGGATCCTCCGACCTAGCTAGGTGATCATGCCTGGTAGGCCACAGCTTAACCGTTGATATTTGGATATTATGAATTATATCTACTAATTAGCGGGAAAACTTTGTTGCAATGTAGAATCAATGGTTACTACGTAGTTCGGCTTGAATGGCGTTGAATTTCTGTCTTTGCTTCATGTTTACCCCGCCATATAAACCAAGTGGTTACTGTAATCAATAATAATGCCATCGAGTGAAGCTTACGGCTCTTGTTGCGTGTATTGAACACAATGGAAATAACATGATGTATCACTGCGATCTATCAGAAATCAATTCTGGCTCGTTACACGCCAATATGAGTAACATGTTACAAGCTTAACTTGACAAAGCAAACGCTGCGCCCGCAAATCTTACAAATATTATAAATGCGAAAGTTTGTGAGGATAGATGTAAAGTAAAGGGTAGATAGATGGATGGATGGATGTTTGATAGTCTTTCACGCAAAAATGGCCGATCGGGTCTGGATGAAATTCATAATATATTTATAAATAATAGCACATAGGCTAGTTTTTATCCCGGAAAAATGTACCGTGGCATGAATTTCACCAAAATTTCTACGCGAACGAAGTCGTGGGCAAAAGCTAGTGATACATAAATTTTATATTTTTCTGTCAAATTGGGTGTACGGTACGGTACGTCAGGTTTTTGGAAACCACCGTCTTTATAAGACAAAAGCTGCTTTTTTGGGGCTTTAATAACACTAGCCGCAATTGGCTAGATTTTTTAAAAACAAGTCCATTATAGATATCGATGCTTTACGTCTTGAAGGTAAAGTGTTTAGTAAATTAACTGCAGTTAAAAGTTGTTCAACTATCAAACTTAAGATTAGTTTTAATATAACTTAGTCTATCGTATAAACATATAGTTGAACGTGAAAATATCAGAAATTATAGTTTCAGACGAGTAAGGACCGCTATCAATTAGTAAATTATATTAATTAAATTTGCCAAGGCATTTGAGCGAATAATTATATGTTTACGTACACATAATTGATTGGCTCTATAAAAAATAAAACTAATTGTCTTTCTATTGTATTGTCACCGAAGATACATATGTACACTAAATTTGAGCCCAATCGGACATCGGGAAGTGGTTCTAATTTAGCTTCCAAGATTCGTGCTACACACACATACATACAAACATTGCCAGTTAAATAAAAGTTTTTTTTTAATGATATACGGGGCAAACGAGCAGACGGGTCACCTGATCGTAAATGACTACCGCCGTCATGGACACCTGCAACTCAAGAGTCGCAAGTGCGTTGCCGGCCTTTAAGGTGGGAGTAGGGGAAGGATAGGTGAGGGGGGGGAATTGTAGGGGCTCCGGTTACCTCTCACTCGGTGAAAAGCAATGTAATCATTGCTCTCCTGCCGGTTTTCTGTGAGGCCGTGGTATCACTCCGGTCGAGCCGGCATATACGTGCCGAAGCATGGCTCTCCCACGAAAATCTTGTATAATAGCTAATATTTCTAGAAATGATTTATCGCATCAGCAAAAAGGCTAAAATTATTAGAAAAAACTGAAACTGTGCGAGCTGAACACTAGAAGTATTACTTCGAACTACATATTGTATAATTGTATCGGTATTTAAATAACTGTAAAGTATTACGTCGTACAATAAAAACCAGTTTATGGCAATGTTTCACTCACTTCTCTATTAGTTAGAAACAAACAACCGCCCACAATAATTGGTCTCATTGTGTTAATATAATGGGGCGTTAAATATCGATAAAAGGAGCATCTCTATTCATGCATTGTTGTCGAGTCATTGATCACATCGATACTTTCACTAGCGATCGTGTATGAGTATCGGGTGTGATCTTGGTAGTGAGAGCGGGCGGTGGTTTGAATGTGTAGTAGTGGAATTATTATGTCTTCAAACTGATCATATCATAGGTTATAGATTATGTTGTGAAAAATTATTATGGCTGATCCGCATCTTACACTTTAGAACCAGATGCTTAGACTATAGAATGATCTCACTATTATAATTTTCCTCGGACATTAAGATATAATAAATTATTAAATGAAACAAAACAACTGACTGCTATTAAAGTACTATATAATAAACATATAAGTTGAATATATTTATGTAATCAGTGGTAGAAAAAAATAATTTACAACATATATTTTGGCGTCAAAACACCGCCGTTTTGATTTTTTATCATTTTAATATACCCCGTAACGACATATCATTCATCGAAATCGGTATAGCAGTTTAGTAGTTACGAGGGAACATAGAACATTTGCTGGTCAAACAGATAAACCTCCTTTTCTGGCTTTGAGAAAAGGAGGGCTATCTGTTTGATCTGCAGTCGGGTAAAATGAAGTCATTAAATGTTTTTGGACGGTCGATAATGTCCAAATAATAGAATGTTAATATTATTTACTTTTGTTAAAGTGTAAAAGTATTTAAAGTGTAATGTAAACCCACATATAGTCAAACCCTGTTACGGTTTTGTGGGAACATGTTATAAACTCAAGAACATGTTATAAACTTACCTGTATTAATAATAAATAAATAAATAAAAACACTTACCAGCAGGTAGATAACACTACAAGAACTGCTATTTCTTGTAGTGCCTATTCTGTAGATGACTTGTACAATCTGTCGGCAAATTAAAACCATATAATGAACCTTTTACCATCGGAATTAATTTCAGAGCTCGATTGCAAAGACATATATCTCCACAGCTCTTTGTGTAATTTTAATTTACAACAGGAAATGTAGGTAGCGCTGTTTCTAGCAGAAGTCAGGTTGAATGCTTACCAGAATACCTACTTATCTAGACAGATTTTTGTGTAACAGTCTATGTAAGTCGCTTATCTACTGTGACCAAAACCACAGCCTTAAATTATGAATCACCGCGGGATCACCAGCCCATTCCAACACACTACGATGTTCAATGTACGATACGGTATTAGAAAGCTACAGGTCCTATTGTATCGGCTGATTACACGGATTATGCTGGAAACTGATTTGAGTAATTAACCTCATTTCTGGTAGTTCGAAGTGTTGAGGGTTTGATCGCAACATGAAGACAGTAATGGCTTATCATAACCTAGCCTAGGCTATAAGAATACCGCTAAATAATAGGCCGGCTCGGACCCTAGTGATACAGTGAAGCAATGCTTGCATTGCTTTTCGCCGCGTAAGTGAGGTTAACGGAGGCCCTAACCCTTTTCTCTCCCCCCCCCCTCTCCCCTATTCCCACCGAAGGGTGGAGAGATGGGGAGAGAGGGGAAGCCCTCTCTCCCCATCCCTCTTCCCTTACTCCCACGTTAAAGGGCGGCAACAGACTTGTGACTCTTGAGTTACAGGTGCCCATGGGCGGCGGTAGTCATTTACCATCAGATGACGCGTCTGCTCGTTTGCTCAGCGGCAGGACAAAAAATGCCATGACGAATAAAATATGGGAGAACCTCAAAACTCAAATTATTTTTTAATAGAGAGGCCTTAACTACTACTAAATGTACAAAATTTACTACTTTTAACCGACTTCAAAAGTTTGGTCAAAAAGGAGGTTCTGAATTCGACTGATATTTTTATGGGTTTTTATTTTGTGTATCTCTGAACCGTTTTAATTTTCTAAGTATTGGTTATACTCAAGGTTGGTTCCATTTAAATTAGTAAAATATTCTACCTCTAAGAGAAGAAAATTAAGATAAATGAAGAATACAACTTATTACATTTTATCAAGATGTAGGAGCATTAAAGTCGGTGATACTCTTTTTAAAGCTAAAAAGAAAAAAAGAACAGTAGGACGTCGTAGGACTGCACGTCAGAAGTGAAAACATAACTTCACAATGTATTTGCATATACATACACACACATCTGTATTTATATAATTAGGTTAAAATAAAAAGTAGGTAATAACATATCTAAATGTATACATAGGGTACACTGGAAGTTCTGCGCTCCTGGCCGCTCATAAATGTTGGAATTTCGAATGTTATATTTTTTTCAATATAAGAAACTCGGCTCCGTCTTAAGAAATTTTTGATCAGGTCACGTGCCTTGGCGCGAGTTTAAAATTTTTTACCCATCCCAAAAAGTGCACAACGCCGCTAAAGAAATTTTCACTTCAAAAAATACCATATTCAATATTATTGAAGGACTTCTTTGTTGACGCTGTGATATAAGTTATTGTTTATCTCTCCATACAATACTTTTTAATAAAAAGTATTAAAAACCAGAATCCTTTGTATTTTACAGTAGAAATAGCACTAATAATAATAGTTGCTTTATTTTCATTTCAGGCGCTTGCGATGGAGCTCGCCGATCAGCTCAACGAAAGCAGGTAAAATAATTACTTAATAATAGATAACGAAATAAAATTATTTCAATGCACATTGATATTTTTATGTTTTATTTTTTAAATAAACTTTAAGAATTTATGTGCAAGCTCAACAATTTTGAATGAATTTCATCTCAAAATACCAGTATCAAATTCGAAACGTAAGGTAAACGAATCTCTGGTAAATATATATCTATATTTTGTGTGTTTTGCTTCAAATAATTGCTATAATTTTATAACGAAGCTACATGACTTTGTTTTTGTATTTGGGTCCCTAATACAGACTTTTAATTGTTTTATTTACATGCATGCGGTAGCAGTGTGTTTTTCAAAATGAATTTGACCACGCTAAATGGTTTTCTATGGAGCTAGCGATAAAAGTACTTCAAAACATGATTGATTTTGACTACCTGCATTATTTCATATTGATATTTTCATCCTGAATGTACAGTTAGCAACAGAAAGCGCTGAATATATGGAAATTTATAAACTATATTTACAAATGTATTTAATTGGTGTACACAAGTTACCTAGGCGGCAAGCGGTTGCCGATACCGACATCACATATTTCCAGTCGGACTTCTGGCGACATCATTTACTACCTCTAACACTTATACCTACTAGCAGTGCCATTTATCCGCTGTTTTTTTGTCGGATGTAAGTTAATTCGCGAACGGGCGGCTTCAATTAATGCAGAAATAGCACTTAAGACACGTGTCGTCTAATTCCACAACATCATTTGACACATGCCATACTATGGTGCAGGTAAATGTCTTCCAAGTATTAATAAATTTCAAAGTATTCAGCGACTTTTGTTCCTAACTGTACCATACTGCACAAGAGTCCACTTATCTGTACTGTACTGGTCTTTTCAGTTCTTTAATAATCTACCTTCTTACCTTCTAATAAGGGTGTTTTCTCTCTTACAACCATTTCTCTCTATAACTACTTCTGAGTATTCATTACACTTCTCCACCGAACCTCGAACCAAGACCAGGCATTCTTGTTCGTAGGACTCGCAGCTGTATGCGCCCTCGCCAAGCGTTGAGAGTTTACAGGAGATTGCCGAGGCGATGGGAGCCGCTGGCTTCGAGCACTACACGGAAGGCAAGGCGCTGGTCAAGAGGCTTATACCTGCGAACAGTCAACCGGATCTGGACGTCGTTGAATACCAAGGTTTGTATTCTATACATCTATAAAAAAACCTGTAGTGTAGCGTATTAACCCTTCATAATAAGCTAATATTTCTGCATCATCTCAATTTTAACCAGTAGAGTATATTGTGCTTCAAGTCTGTAGTTGTACAACCGTATACTATGCAGTTTCAATAAAATATTTGTATGCAGAAACCCCCTTAGACCGTCACCCCACCGGGGTTTTCGGATGGGGCGGTGTGTCGGAATCGAACTTACTAAAACCATACGGTCTGCCATACTGCGCCTAAAATAGGAGGGATCCGTGAACAGCTTTTACTAAGACATCCGGACCCCTCCTAGCCCGATGGCCCTTTTGGGTAAAACCTCTCAATCAGGCGACGTCCAGAGCTGAACTCTGGACGTCGCCTCACGCGACTGGCCTCTTTAGCGGGCGGAGGGGAAAACCCGTCCCATCTCGGGCGGTCAGAGCCTCCGCCCACACCAGTGCCCCGTACAGTACCATTGACCGACAGTTTCAATTAAAGCCTGGGCTAGACCTAGTTCCCTTGGGGCCTTACTGGTGGTTGTTATAAAGGCATCTGTCGGAGACCGTGTCATTCGATCCTTATGTCAGTTACAATTGGATCACGGTAAATGCGGCGAACGACGTAACTTCGAGGTGAGTCGAAGTCTCGATGCCTTGTTGGTGATGGAATTTTGACATCGAGGAGGCGTTCCAGCCAATCATCGCCGAGTGATATCTAAATCCCTAATTGGATTGCTTATTAAAAGTGGAATTGAACTGTTTCCAGGAGTAATCGGCCGTGCTGGCGTTGACTTCCCAGCGTACCCAAACATCCCGGCAACGGGCTTTAACTGCAAGAATGTGCCTACAGGATATTATGCTGACTTGGAAACTGATTGCCAGGTACGACAACAATTATTTTGGAGTAGTAGTAGTCATTACTGGAAGGTTACCAAAGAAGAGAGAAAGCATAAGAGAGTTTAGAGATTGGATTGTCTAAGTCTCAAAAGTTTATTAAACAAAGACTTAGGTTTGCTAAACTTTATATTAAATGATAAGCAACGAAAAACAATGTTAGTAGTCAATAATACATGGACGTTTCAGCGCAAGTAATTTTTTTGAAGTCGGTTAATAAATAATGGCTTGGGAGGACTTACAATTTATTCGACTGTTTTTCGTGTATGTTATGCGATATCTTCGCCATTTGTGAACCGATTACAATTATTCTTTTTTTAATTGAGATGGTTGTACTTAAAGTTGGTTCCATTTAAATTAGATGAAAATATTTCACTTCTAAGTGTGGAAAATTACGGGATGAAGAATACAGCTTATTGTATTGAAATAGGACCACTTTTTAAATTTGAAGAAATATTCCACTTCATAGTTTAGAAAATGAAGAAAAAACAGCTTATTACAATTTATCACGATGTATATAGGCGCATTGAAGTAGGTAATACTTTTTAAAATTTTATTATAGTAAAATACTTTAACGCAAGTGGTGAGTTTTCAATCCTTTTTCAACTCTGTACCCATGAAAACCCTGCTCGATGTGTTCATGGGTCAATGCTAGTGTACATTAATTACAGCAGTGGAAATGTGGGTGGGTCTAAAACCCGTGAAATAGCTGATGTACATGATTTAAGAATCGATACGTTTGACCAATTTAATCCACCTGATACCATCTTTTTCAGGTATTCCACATATGCGACGCGTCTCGTAAGATCTCGTTCTTATGTCCCAACGGCACCATCTTCAGCCAGTCGCACCTAATATGTGACTGGTGGTTCAAGGTGGACTGCGCCTCTGCCCCCGCCCTCTACGAGTCCAGCGCTGAATATTACTCCAATGAACAGAAAAAGAGTCAGAAGATCACGCAGAGTTTAAGCAAGAACCAGGATCTACAACAACTCGCAGAAACCAATATTAGGGCGGAAACTAGGCGCACACCCGTCAACGTGCCCAGCACCACCGAACGTTTCCTAAGAAGCAGACAGAGACAGACTGAGATTCCTAAAGCAACGGCTAAAACCTATCAAACATTGTTCTCTGATAACTTCAGTCCTACACAGAGAACGGCTGCTACAGCTGCCTTTGAACAGAGAAGAAAGAATTTGGTACAACTGATTAACACTAACTTTGGTAATGCTAGGACGTCGACCACTCCTCCCACGTATCAGGATAGTCACGCGTACAGAAGCTCAGCAGCCGCATCAGATTATCATATTAAAGAAATGCAGGTGGCCGCAGAAACTGCATCATTCGCAAATAACAATAATAGGCAATATCTTCAAGACTTCCACAATAAAAACTACCGTCCTTACCCAGTCTACAACCCAACTGTTACGGTTAGACCAAAAGTTAAAAACAACCCTAATTTGACGACCCTTTACGACATTCGCGATAAACAGGCTAACCATGCGGCACATTCATCTGTAGCTACCACGACCAAAAGACCTACATTACTACCATACACCAAAAGCGAAATTACTGTAAGACAAGAACCTTACACCAGGCCTGGAGTATCTTCATTGAAAACCTACCTCCAAAAAGAAAAGAACAGAACAACTTTCGTCTCAACGGAGAAAGCCCAAGTAACAGCACAAAAGGATAAAAACAATCAACCTCAAAGAGAAACTAAAGTTCTTACTGAAAGTAAAAGCATTTTCGAGTCAGCTACGAAAATACCTCACACGACTAGATTTGACGTCCATACACAAACGGCATCGTCTGACAGACATGACATATTCTCCGCCACTAAACAGGTTAATTCTACTACAGAATCATCGTACAAAGAACGTCGTGAAAGGCTCATGAGAAAATTAAACTTGGATAAATATATACCTACAGGTGCTGAACTTGCAGCGGACAAAAATAGTGGAGGCCAGGCTAACAAACCATCCTTGACACCTAAAACACTACACAGCTTGGCAATATACTACGCTACTGCTCTAGATAATTTATCCACTACAACGAATCCAGAGGAAACTGAAACTGCAACACCTGCATTCGACGAATATGAGGCTATGGAAGAAGCACTACCAGCGCTGTTCAGTCCTCAAACTATCAATAAATACAGCAGCCTTTTCCGTCCTAGCGCAGAACTGCTTGAAGAAATGAAGACCGATCCTAATGGAACTTACAATGAATTAGCTGATGATCTTGCTGTTCAACAGAGTCAAAACCCCATTGCTACTTCTCCACAAATACGCGAACTGGCTCAAGTCTTCACGCATGCCTTATCTGCATACCTTCAAGACCCAGTACAATTCCGAAAGGTTCTTTCTGACATTAGACCTACTCATCCATCATTTGGTGATCTTTTGAGCACCACCGAAGAGTACACCAACACTGAACCTACGACCACGGTCAATGAAGAAGACGATGAAATATTAGGATTCTCCGATGACCACAAAGAAGAACATGTTTTGACTGCAAGGGAACCAAAGGCTTTAGGCATCCCAACTGTTTTCCCAGTTACGTACGAATCTTCTACTACAGTCAGACCCGTAACTGAACCTGTATCTGCGGCGTATATGTCATCGACAACACTCAGGAACCCTTTCAGATGCTGCGGAAAGATTTCAGCCTCATACACTTCAGCCGTACCTACCTCTTCAACACCATCATACACGAACACTGCAGCAGCCAAAGTCAACATTGGTTTTAATAATATCAATGAATCGGTACTGACGACGGAGAGTGACTATTCTCCAAATAAATTCGGAGGATTCCAAAACAATGCTCTTAATCTCAATGATAAGCCTTACGGCGTTAATAGTGCTTCGACAGAGGGCAAGCCTTTGAGTGACTATGTTGAAGCTACAAACTTGCCTACTGCTTGGGGTGTTGACGCTTCTGTGTCTACAATTAGTGGTTTTGAAAGCAAGAGAATCAGGTCGACAACCGCAATACCTACAACTACTTCCGTATACTTCACTGAGACTGAAAGTGTAGAATCGGAAAATGAAGAAGAACTACAAAGGGCTCACAGTCAATCATTCAAAGATGCCGAAACTAACAGCATTCGTCATGGCAAACAGCTCAGTTTCAGTTCTGAAGCCATCAGAAAACCAGCTGAAGATCTCGAAGCTCCAACTTTAGCAGATGAAGCCATAACTACACTACAAACAACAACACAACAGCCAACTACGGATTCTTTAACTACTACAGCAATACCTGATTTAGTTTTTACTTCCCCAGACAGCGATAAGACAACAAGCCAAATCGCGTGGTCCAGCACTTACGGTACGTGGCAAAGTACAGTTATTGATCCCATTACATTAAACGATGGCTTAAGCCCAACCGCGCCAGATCAAAATCAAGGATTATCAGAAAATACTTACGTTCCATACACTCCAACAACCTCTAGTGACTATTTCGCAACAGAACAGACTGTTTCACCCACAACCGTTGAAGTAAGCATACCGGATAAAAATAACGTAACTGTTAGGATTGGGAGACTGCTCAAAGATTCTTCGACTGAATCAGCTCAAGATCTAACAACGATCACAAATACTGTAGTAGAGAAAGCTAAAGAAATTATGAATGTCACAACAGCTGAGAAGCTAATGAATGTTATGAAGAAGACCAGGTCAAAGACTGTCAAGAGATTAATATTATTATTGATTCAAACTTGCGATGATGATCACAACTCAACGGCCGAGGCATCGAAAAAAGCTTTACTCGAAGCTCTAATGGCTGTCTCTCAAAAAGACATGGAAGACATGGTTAAAGACCAAGAAATTACGGAGTTACCTACAGCAGAAACTGACAGGTCCACAGCATTTAGAAGAATGGAAAGAGTAGAAAGACCACGAGGAGAAAGAAGAGGTAAGAGTCTTAACTTTGATCCAAGCGCTGTTAATTCTCTATCAAACACTAATAGTGCGATTACGGACAGTGTTAAGACCACAATCGAGGATATTGAACCTACAGCGACAACTTTCAATCCCCAAAGAACCACTCCGACTCGAAGGGGTATTAAAAGGTTTCATTCAAAAGCAACAACAGTAGAACCGACAAGCACTACGGCTACCTTCGTAGAAGTCCCAAAGACAGATCGTCTCGTAGATACTCCGAAGGCAGAAGCAAGAGTTTCAGACCCCAGTGATTTAAAAACTGCCGCTGATACGAGAGCTTTGGAGTTATTAAGATCACTTTACACCATCGCGGCAAGATGGGGTTGAAGTGAAAATAGAAATGTAAAGGTTTTGTTTTTATATTTAGGGGTTGATTCTTTGATATTTTCACTAAATGGTCCGATAATTTAGGTTGGCTGTCAGTTATATTTTTTGATATCATTTGTTTTATTGATCACAATCGGTGGCCAAATGTTAGAAATGTAAAAAGTAAAGGATCTCAAAATAATGATCACGCGTAAATTAAAGTAACAAAAGAAACATTAGAATCTCAATTCAAGCCCTAAATATAAACTGTACATGTGATTGTGTAGATAGAAGTATTTGAAATTTAAACTAAATTGATAACATCAGTATTCTCAGAGACTTTGAAATGTTGCTCACTCTGAACTAGAATATTGTTACAGTACGACAACATACACATTAACGATAATATTATTGGGACACTTTACACATATACTTGTTTATTCTGTATCTTGAATATCTATATACTAATATGAACGCCTTTGTACACCTTTTTAAAAAAAATTGCGAGCGTAGAACCAGAAATTTGGAATATTAAAAGAATATGTTACAAATTTAAAAATTACGACATAACGGCTTCATCAAGTTAGTGATTGTTCATTAATCACGTGATGCTCGACAAAAAGGGTTCGGGTTCGGAATAAATCACAAAATGTCACAAGGGGGAGGGGAGGGTGTAGTGAGTTATCACGTGTATTTATTTTCTCGATAAACGCGCTATTATATCTGTATTTGACGATAATATTCTCAATTTTTTTCATGTATTTGGAAATAAAAAAATACACGTGATTTTGGCTAGCGGGGGTAGGATTAGTCTGAAACCTCACCACGTATCACCAAAGCGGAGGGGGGTTAAAAGTTGCCAAAAAAACATCACGTGCTTAATGGACGGCCCCTTACACGCATTCAGTATGTATGTTGACCTGTCATAGTGCGGAAAGTGTGTGCAATGAGAGTTCAAGATACTACAAAAAAACAAAACATTAAAAACTGGTTTCGACCACCTCTTTAGATATACGGGACGCATATCTAAAGAGATAAATATTGTCGTTCTGTAGTAACATTTACAAGACTGCAAACTTCACATTGGTAGTTTTTTACTAAAACTTTAGATACCGCTAACCAACCAACTCGACAGTAATACCAAATTCTGGAAAAAATACTCAACGGCCATTTGTTGAACACTATCGTTAAACTAAGAATGTATTTGTGAAAATGTTTTAAAATTAATGTTAATGAGTATTATATCGGTATCAAATAAGATGTCAATAACTTTTATAATGAAATTGAAAAAAATTGTAACCAACCAAATTGGCCTTCTTTTGGGTCCGTTCCTTGTAAAGCCAAAATATTCCTAAGGCCAAACAATAAAAAATATTGGCTATAGCTTTTTTTTTAATCTATAAAATGATTAGATGCAACAGAGTAAGTACTCTAATGACAACCTTTATAATGGCACATAGTCTTGTAATCAGGAATGTTTATAATTTTAAAACTAACGAGGCCCTTTACCTGGTCCGTGCGCCCTAGAATTTTTTGATCGGCCTTACAAGGAACCATTGATTTTCCTCGGAACACTATTATTCTGAGAAAAATGTTATAATTTATTTACTTGAAAACTTACGTTTATAAAATGTATTATTACGTACGTAAATGCGTATTATAAATTTGACGTTGACGATCGTCAACAAAGCGAGTGACGGCACTTATAAAATAGCGCCACTAGTGACTCGTCAACGCGTCTGTGTCCGTGAGTTCGATGGGTGTTACCATGAGTGGAACGAATTTATCATGGGCATGTGCCATGATAAATTCGTTCCACTCATGGTAACGGAGAACTCACGGAAATACGACTACGACTTTTTAATAATCGGCCTTACAAAGAGTGGCCTTTCATGGTCCACCCACCTTTCAAAGCCAGAAGCAGAAGTACTTTCTATTGCAGTGTTCATATATCCGGAACGCTGTCTCTATGCATAATGGCCTGAAGGATACAGTTTGTAAATTAATTGAAGCACCTTTCATACAATTAAAAATTTTTGTGTGTATGTTGTAATAATGTAACTTGTCTTAGTAAATAATTTAATTAACTTAATTTATCACTACTGTTGAAAAATTCGACTTCATAGACTTACACATAGTATTTTATTTATAGGAAAAAAAATTATATCTTTCCTATTTGGTAGGAGACTTTAGGCTATATTATGCTGAGTTACCTAAATCTATGCTTAATTTAGTTTGTACTGTAATCGTTACACTGCCACAATGATACTGTAATATATTTCGTAAGTGGATTATTATTAGATGTATCATATGTTAGATATTTTTTAGTAAATTTTTGTATAAAATACTCGGTTGTTTTTTTAACCTAAGACTCTATGACCAATACATGGCCTTTTTACAGCCACAATGCACTTTAGGCAAAGCCTATTATTAGATGGCTCAAACTTCCCGGCCATAGCCAACTATGATAGCCAGTTTGAGTTACAGATATGCGACACTGACCTTCTAGACTCCCCAATCTATCCGTATAAGCAATACTTGCCTACCTTTCCCGTTCAATACACTCCCAATTTTCCCATCTTCAATTCCCAAGTGCCTTGACTCAAATAGTGTATTCAGACCATCGTTCCGAGTCGAAAATCATTGGAATTTTCTGCCGGAAAATTCATAATTTTTTTTTATAATATTAATTTTTTGGTTAAGTTTGGTAAAAAAAACAATGACTAAACAGAACATTTTACCAAACAAAAAATTAATTAATACCAACATTTATGTAATCAGCTGCTTCGACGCCGCCATAAGTTTAAGGTCATTCACTGTACTGCACAAAAAGAATACCGTGTACATTGCGTAGCCCCAAATGAAACTTATGACTATAAATCCTTAACCTCGCATTTTTATGATGAACTGACGTTTGTATTGTGATAAGTATAATCAGAAAGGGGTTTTTGTTAGTTTTTCGCGTAGCTCAAACTTACACGCTGTATTTAGATTATAGTTATCAACATGTTGGTGTTTAATATGCGTCTACCTACCCTTTCGGGGATATAGGATGATTATTTGTATGTATGTGACACTGAAAGTGCACCTACATGGGTTTTCTAGATTTAAAAAAAAAATAGTAAATGTAAGTGAGTGTATGTATGTAAGTGGTTCCTTTTCTTCTCTGAGAAGTTCTTAAGTGAATAGCAAATAAATAAAACCACATAAATATACATTAAATTACTTTAATAACGTCTTGTATAACGTTTTTATATAGACAACAATTTACCTTAACACAAGTGAATAAGGTCACTTATTTCCTGCAGTCCTTTTCATGAACTTTTCTATATCGTTGTCGGTGACCTTGTGTCCAGGTTTAAAGTAACTCTTCAGTTTACGTTTCTTCTTCATCATCACCTTGGAGGCTGCGAGGGCTCCACGACGTTGGAGGGACTCGAAGCGATCGCGGAGAAGGTTTGCTAAAAAATGGGCTCTATTGTGAAATCTTTTAGGTCTAAATAATATTGGAGTTGATTAAAACCCACTGTATCTTATAAGACTTTTCACACGGCCGTCTGATCCCAAACGAGGCAAAGCCTGTACTATGGTAACCAGACTGCTGATAAACATACTTATATATTACTATATACATACATATCAAAATTAAATTACACCCAGACACAGGACAAATTATCGTGCTCATCACACAATTATTTATCCAGGGCTGGAATCAAACCCACGACCTCTGGCTTAGCAGACAGGATCACTATACTAGACCAACAGGCCCATCAAGTATAAAGTGATGATATTATATCTTGAAATGCTTGCCTAAACAACAACTCAAGCGGCTGAAACGGATTGGACATTGGACGCTTTACTTAATAAAGGCCTATTTTAGCATTTCAGAGAGAGTCGGTAACAATTGAATATGCCGTTGCGAGAATTTTTACGCACTATTTCTTTGCACTCTTAACAAAACAATGAAATGAATAAATGCTTGCAGTTTAAGAAGTATATGGGAATGATTTATTGCTTCTGGTGTATGCTGTTAAAGTAATCATGACATGATAGATTACAACCGCGGGCAACAGTTACATTAGTTTTCTAAATGGTTGAATAAAATGTTGTTACGCCATTTATTAACGAGTAGCGGAACTAAACTGAAACTCACGGCGTCACCTTTTTGCGAATAACGGAACTAATAATCTGTTAAAGAATGTTCTACTGAGTTCTAGAGGTTCTAACAGCGGTTGAGTCAGATAGATAGTAGATTTTTCAGGAAAGTTCACGAACTTTCTGAGATGTTTTTTAAACTAGATAAGAACTCTCTCGAACTGACTATCCATATCGCAATGTACCTTACATTGCGATATGGATAGTCAGTTCGAGTTAAGCGATACTACAAGTTAATAAGTGCGAAGAATAGCGAATAGTACAAGTGAATATTACTAAGAATTGCTGTAACTGTGGCTTGTGTTAATTGTGAATTATTTAAATAAATTGTGTCTATTTCGTTACACATGAATACGACTCACTGTTAGTCTTAACATTTCTGAGATCCCCGCTGAGCAGTGCGGGGTCGACGAAGTCCGGCTCTGGGCGAGGCGTCTTGTGCGCGCTGAGCGCTGGGAGGGAGCTGTCGGCCGCGTCGGCGCGCTTCTGCGCGCGCTTCTCGCGCTCTGTCGCCTGCTGCACTTCATTCTTCGATATTGACGAGTGAAGTTGGCGTAGTCTACAAATTATAACAACTTTTATAGCTATCGTTTTTAACACGCTTTTATTTGTTTCACACAAATCTTAGAAGAGTATTTTAACGTACTTCTAATTGTCATATCGAAATTAAACTTTGTATGTATGTGTAGTATGATGATAATACTATAATACATATAAATACTGTATTGAACCAGTATCAAGCTAAAAAACCTAAAACATTGGAATTTATTGTTTGGAAATTTTCCTGATTTTTTCTTATCTAGGAGCCAAGTGCATGCACGTCCAATACTCATAGGTTAGGAGTAGACCGCTCCGAGAGATTTTCGTAAATCCTAACAAATATTAAAAATGCGAAAATGAGTTTGTTTGTTAAACTACTCAATCAATCCTCATGAAATTTTACATACCTTTCTTTTCATCCAGAATAAAAGTACTATTCCCGTGTGATATCCAAAGTGATTGCCAAAAGCTACATTGCCCCAAGCGCAGCCGCGGGTAATAGCTAGTAAGTATGGATATTCCGTTCGAGTTAAGCGATACTACGAGTTAATAAGTGTGAAGAATAGTGTGAATTTGTTTATTACACTCTCACAACTCAACTACTCAATCAATCATCATAAACCTTTGCATCCACATTGCCAAGATTATCTGTTCATCTACAAGAAAAGTTCTGTTCCTATAATTTTTACGCCAGCGAAGACGAAGGCATAAGCTTTTTAAAAAATAAAAACCAAACTCACTTATAGAGATCGGTAATCTTCTTCTTATTGATTTTCTCTCTTTTCAACCGCTCCTTCTCCAGTATCTGCTCCTTCTGTTTCCTTCTAGCTTTGTGATCTTTCTTCTTGTTCTTAACAGGTGGGTTGATGGCTTTATACTCGTTATCTGTGTCTGCTTCAGGTTCAGGATCGTTAGCTGGGTTGTGCGGTTGAGGAAGACCGGCTGACATTTCTTCTTGCCATTGATTCTGTAATATAGTAACGGACACTTAGGACAAACCTGATGATTTCGGTTTTTTTTTCTATACTCATTAATAAAACTTTTTTTTTGTTTGATTGTTCTGGAACTACTATGTAATATCACGTCCTTTGGAGGACCATAAACGCGAGTGAAACTGCAGACCGCGAAAGCATTTAGAAAATGAGAAGATGATATGGCTAAGACTGCTGGAAAGTATTGGGGCAGGCCTTTGCCAAAAAGCACACAGAATAAAAATAAAACAAATTTTGAATAAGATAGATAGATAGATAGATAGATAGATTACACTTTATTTGTACACCAGTCTTACAGTATAATTATCATACATACATTTGTCATAAAGATTATGTACAAAGGGCGGCCTTATTGCAAAATGCAATCTCTTCCAGGCAACCTTAGGATGGATCAATTTGTTTCGAAGAGACAGTTGTAGTTGGAGGTGCATTTAATTTTTTTATTAAGAACTATAATTACTATAACTTAATCAATATAAAAATATACAGATATCCTGCATATTTAGTCTGCTTATGCATACTAATACAAAACATACATAAATATATAATATATATACCTAAGTCTATCATATAACATACATACATACATTTATACATATTTTCATCTATATACAACATACTTCAATACGGAACTGATTAAGCTAGTGTGACAAATAATATTCATAAACCATTTTCTTAAAAATTGTTATTGACTGCGCTCGCCTAATGGTGACTGGCAACGCATTCCACAAGCGTACAGCTTCAACAGTAAAGGACTTGTCGTAAAATAAGAATTTTTTTCGAAAAATATATTGTATATATTGTGTAAATAGTTTATAAATAAAATATTAAAAGTTCAGTATTCAGAATCACTCCTATCTCTAAACATTACCACTCTTCCACAAAATATATACAATGTCAAACATTAAATTTTTCGATATATAGGATTTTTGTCTGAATACCACAACCAGCAACACCCCACAAAAAAATAACAAACCATATAGGATAGACCTATAGTTTTTTTAGGGGTGATTATAATGTGTGAAAACAAAGAGCTAAATTACCCACGACTATAAGGACTTTGTATACTCCAGTTATGTATAATTCACTTACTTCTTTTTCCTGCTGTGTGACCCTGCGGAACATGCCCGTGGTGACTCTGATGAGATGTGCCTCACGCTTCATCATCTTCTGTTCGTGTTGGCCTACTTGTTGGAGAAGTTCTTGGTGTTCCTGAAAGAAGGTGTAAAAACATTTATTTGGTGATTTGGAAGAGTAGGATTAGGGTTTTATATAGTGGAATGTTGAAGAAGTTATGGCATAATTAGGGGAATCTTTTGATGACCCCTAAAGTTTAAAATATGCGTGTTAGAAGATGATTAAGTATAGAAGCAACGTGTTACGTGTACTTCTCAACGCTTTGCTCCGATCGATAAAACTATCTGTTTGACGTTTAATGTTACACAATGTAGATTAAATCAGTTCTTAAGTATTTTTTAATGTTCATTAGAAGGAGTCGGTCAGAAGTAATCAGTCGTGAAGATTGCCTGTTATAATATGTAGATCCTATGGAGAAGAACGAGCAAGAAACTCCAAGGAAGGTCTTTTTCAACATGTTTTTATTAAAAATTTGTAGTTACATTCAAACTAGTCCTAATAGTATAAATGCAAATGTGAGTTTGTTTTGTCATTTGTTTGTTTTAGTAGACCAGGTGCACTCCGCAGTGTAGGTATAAAGCTACAAGTACACGGCGGGGTCGACTAATAGTGCGAACATTCAGGCGAGCACGTCGTCCGTTCGTATCTAAACTATCGAGTTATTAGTATCTAGGCTAGGTTTATTTATTTACAAAAAATAGAATGATAGGCACATAACTTACTAGTAATTTAATACTAAGATTAATTAATTCTTAAAAAAAAAGACACCCCTAACGTCGCAGCGTACTGACAGATGCAGACAACATTTAGGTGAATTTAAGTGTAGGTAATTAGCACTGTGTGACCTGAATTGCGACTTTATTGTGTCGGAATAAGAGTCGCTATTTATTTAAATTATTTTGCGGAGAGGGACTTCTGTACCTGTGCTATTTTGTATTCTGTGGTTTTAGTAACTTTTAAATATAATTATGTTGACGGGAATTAACGAGATTACGTATTTAAAAGGTGTTTTAAGGTAAAAGGTTACACGCTGAATCAGGAGTCAGCATATGACCACAGCCAATGAAATCTAGTTGAAACGTCAGGCATATCAAAGTTATGTAATACCTTTTAAATACGTCATTCCCGTCAACATATATCATTTGTTTGTTTGTTACGCTGTCACTCCTTAACTACTGAACCGATCATCATGAAATTTGGCATAATCGTTGTCAGGGGTACAGAAAAGAACATAGTGTAGGGTAGGGTTAGTTAGTAAACAAACTGACTTTTTAAAATCACTTACCTTAAAAGATGGATTGTAACTGACTCCTGGATGTGGCGCTTCAACAGCCGGCCGGGTGACTAATGTTTTAGCTATTGGTGGCTTCGGCCGCAGTCTCCGTGTGGTCAATACATTATGCAGTTGGGCTTCGGGTGAAATGAACTCGCCACAGAGGGTTTCTGGTATGCCTTTAGCTTCTAGTACTAAAATACAAAGGGTATATGACAAAATCAAGAATTTGAAAGTATACTATGCATAACAATAATGACTAACTTTCTAACACATAGACTTTTCGATCACGGTTGGCTAAAAGTTTGCTATCACACTATTTTCTCGCTGCAAACTCGGTCATATTTATGACATCGACGCGGGATAACAATATTGCGCTCTCTCGCTCGCTTATGGGTAGATTTATGGCTTTTTTGTGTTAGCGGCAAGAGAAGTTTATACAAAAAGTTGATAAATGCTATCAATATAGATAATGTTCAATTTTGTTGTTACGGTGATATTAAGAATGGAAAAAAAACATTTGGTTAATAAATCATAACAATAATAAATAAATTAAATTTAAATCACAGAATTCTACTGTAGATTCATTGATACCATCCTCTTCAACTTCTCGTTTACGATAACGAGCTTCTGCTAGCATCAGTTTTTATGACGTGTGATTTATGCCCTGCGGGTCTATGAGGGTCTGCAGCTAGTAAATAATTTTACCATAGTAAGAGTTTTATAGCAATATTCATATACTGTTAACACAATGTTTCATACAAAATTGTGTGGAACATTATGAGAATGAGAATGAAATTAATTTATCTTATAGCTATATACTCATTACTCACAATCAGTCCCCCACATATCCAAATTAAAGTTCTCTCTAACTTTCTTTGCTTTCCGTTTTTTATCTCTAGCCATTTTCCTATTCTTCTTGGCTTCTTCCAGCTTCTTCTCGAATATTTTCTTCTCTGTTTTCCTCTTCTCAGACAATTTGCTTAATGCCGTTTTCTTTAATCCAACTGGATTCACACGATTACGTTTTGCATTTGGATCTTGGACCTGAAATTATATAAAGGTGATATGATAAGATAAATACACTGCTGCTAAGATATTTTTACACTAGTAAAAATATCTTAGCAGTATCGGAGCATGCGCCGAAATAACAAGGAAAACCTAACGGTGTTCATTCCAGGTATCTCCCATACTGTAGTTAATCCTCATTTCTCAATCTCATATATTTAGTTGTTCAGAAAGCTTTGCCGAATTTGAGCGTAAGATAACGCTCAAATTCGGCAAAGCTGTTTTAATTACTGCAAGTAAATTAGAACAGTTGTAAATTAGAACAGTTGTAAATTAGAACAGTTGTAAATTAGAACAGTTGTAGTAGTCCTTGTTGTGGTTTGTTTTGTGTAAAAGTATAACTCTTACTTCAACTTTACTTATGTTAGTAGAGTAGTAATAAAATTATATGCAAAATATAGGAAAATATTCAAAGGACATTGTCCATTTCTGAATTGGCTTAGACATGAAGCTCGCAAATTGACATATATGTCATTAATTATAGATAAATTTTAATGTGTAAACGATTATTCTTGTTTTGAAAAAAAATTACTTCTGGATTCGATTATCAGTTATCCATTTCAATTAAACAATATTAATTTTTAGGGAAAAACAGGATTTTTAACTGAGAATAATTCTTTATTGTATAGTGATGATGTTTGTGAATGAATGTGAATGTAAAATTTCATGCTAGTAACAATGTATAATTCTGTTTATATTGTAGCTAAGCTAGAAAATCTATATCATATTTGTCTAAATAGTAACTGTTCATGTCAAGCCAAATCTTCTAACAAAATGGACTGAATAGCCACTGAAAACTAATCAAAGTTTTTACTAAAAAAGGACATTTCTAGCCAAGTTTGATGAAAAGGGGTATAAGTTCTTGAAATTGTTAAATATCCTAACATCAACACACCTGCTGCTGTGGAATGAACTCCCTCCCGTGGTATTCCCAATAGACTACAGTATGGGGTTTGGCACCGATAGTTTACAAAAAAATCTTTTAAAAACATACAATAAGTCAATTATTGTATGTTTTTTAAAGGTCTTTTTAATGTAACGAAAGACTAAGCAAATGCCCAAAACTAGTCACTAAAGATATTAACAACAGTGTTAAAATACCTTTGAAGTTGGTAGCAGTACTTCAAAGCACCTAGGTAGCTCTTTGAGCTTGGCTCTTTTCTGCAACTTAGCTGACAGAGGCTTCTTGTCTTCGACCTCATCATCATGTTTAACCTCTTCTCCTGTGTCTATCACAAACAACTCACTGTCCGGCTTTGTTTCAAACTTGCTGTAATATTAAAAGTATGATGTGATACGCAATTGGAGGTCAATTTTAACCTACTTCTAATTGTTGTATTGAAATGTAACTCTCTATGTATATGTAGTTAAGGTGACAATAAACAAAGTTTAATTATGTAAAAGTGAATATTCAGATCAAATTGCATCACTCGTGGTCACGGGTAGCCAAACGTCAGGTAATAAAAAAAGGTATTGTACCTTCGAATTATTACCGCGATTAAGTCCTGATTTACACATCTGATATGTATAGCAAGTGAATTACTTTTAAACAAGAGTTTAAAAGTAATTCATTTTTAAATACAATAAATAAAAATGATTTGCTTCTATTTGTTTTTGATAATGACACTAAAGATACAGAATAGATGATAAGTCTAACAAACTCCGTCTATCTCACCTCACTCGCAATTCTCAATTTCACGCATTGCTCAAAAAGAAGAAAATCATGTATCTTTACCCAAAAGACTTTTGCCTATTGTTAGCCCACACTCACAACCTACACAATATATGATTGTAATAAATTAGTATATTTAATTTAATAATACAAGAGGAACCATGAGCCTGATTTTAGATGCCTGGTGTTATAAGGAGTATCTTATAAAACCAGGTATCTACCAGTAAAAGTCCTGTGATTGTGTGAATTGGTCCACTTGCTCTGGAGAATAAACCCAGAAGCCAGAAAAAACAGACAAAAATTTAAAAACTGTTTTTTAGGCACACGTATTATGCATATACTTTTAAAAAACTGTTTTTTTGACACAAACAGAGGCTTCAATTTTATTTATTTGTATTATTGAATCTAGACCTCTACAAGTCGAATATTTCCTTACGTTAATTTAAATCCGCTTAAGTCGAAAGCTCTATAATTCGAATTTTTGGAGTCTCCTTTGAAGTTCCACTTATAGAGGTTCTACTGTATTTTTTATTCCTATATCGAATTGCACGTATCACGGCTGACACATTATGGAATTAATTCAGGTGAGGCAGACCTCTACCGAAGTCCTGATACTTTAACATTATGTATTATGTAAGCAATTTGTTTTTTCTTCCAATAATTAGTGTGCATTATAAATAAACATAATGTACTGTAAAGTATTGCACATGATGTCAACATAACCTCACCCTAATCTCTCTTCCAAACGTTGATCTTCTAGGAATTCCTCCACATCGCGAATATCACAGTATTTTCCCCACGCCTTTTTGTTCTTTTTAGAAACACGTTTCTTCTTTTTTACGTCAGACATTTTTATATGTATTTAATTTACTTCGACTAACGTGCACAATCGCGTATAGCACGTCAAGTCGCGTTTTGAAAGGAAGCATTCCGTTTTTTCTTTGAATATGACATGTACATTGTTATTTAACACCTCTTTGTTTTTTTTTTAGCCCACATAGTGTTTTGATATGATTTTTCTGTTACATTTAAATGCAATATGCTGAATTTCTGAGTTATTAATCATAACATTATAAAAATATCAATTAAAACAAAACATTTGAACCAAAGTATTTTTACGTAATCAGGAACGTTATCTTGAGTCATATGTTGGAAGTGACTTAAGATAAAACGTTTAAGAATACTTTTAAGGTTTTGAACTACAACTTACAAATATTAATATGATGTTAATTAATAAAAGTAATTAAATTCCAAAGCATTTATTTTGTACTTCTATTTAATAAGTATTAAAATAAATATAAAGATAAATTTCTATTCCTAATTATCAACAAAACTTAAAAATAAGTAACAAGATTTACAGACTAAAAAGTCGAACTAAAAATGGCATTTGGGTAGTTCTACTTCCTTTTCTTCTCTTCGTCACAATCTTCATCTTCTTCCTCCTCCTCTTCGTACTCCACAGCTTGTTGCTGTGGTTTCGCTTTGACTGGCTCTGAAATACATTTAATGTACAATAAGTACCTACCTACTACATTTAGGCTTCACCAATAGTGGTCAAAATGCACTTATTCTGATAGAATTTATTTCTGTCTATCAATAATTTCGTTAAAAGAGGGAGTTGTCAATGAATAGGAAACTAACTACTTTTAAACTTTCGCGTTCCATGATATAATTATGTATACCTAAATATACGGGAATTAACGCGATCATTAAATAGGTATTACATAACTCTGGAAAAAAATATTAAAAAGGATATTGACCTTCAAACCTTCAAGAAAAGAACGTACTCCTATCTCAAAGGCCGGCTGTGCGGTTCTCCAGAAACTTTTTGCCTCGCACAACCAATCTGTGGAACAAATTGTCGCCTGCGGCATTTCCCGACCGATACGACCTTCAAACCTTCAAGAAAAGAGCGTACTCTCACCAGTCCCACCTAAAAGTCTTTAAAAAAAGGCCAAAGGCAACGCACTTGTTGGAGGTGTCCATGGGCGACGGTAGTCACTTACAATCTGGTGACTCGTCTGTTCATTTGCCACCACCAAAAAAAACAAAATATCGAAAATGTGCGGGTGGATGAAGAACCGTCTACCTCACGGACAGGGCGACGGTGGCTGAGACGGTGGTGGTGAGGTGGGTGGTGAGCCTGTGACTGTTAGCCAGTGCCTATATTAACCTATTTCGTGATCGCGTTAATTCCATTCACATAATTGTAAGTTTGACTAGTTTTCTATCAGGTACAGTAAAGTAGCTGGTTTTTGGTGTTTTAGCTGCTTTTTAAAGACACTAAAACTGAAGTACCTGTCCAGGGGCTATGCCAGGAATTGCGTTCGCAAGATATACAGTGGACAGCCCAAAACGATAGTCATTATGCGACCACGGAAGGAGTTTTCTAGCGTGTAGACCATTCCTAGCCAAAGGTCTACACACCACGGGCGGATCCCGACCACAAATTCGGTGGGGGGGAGGGCTACTTTTATTTTTCGCTTACCGAAAGAAAAAGGTAAAAAAATAATTATACTTTAAACAAAAATTTACCTATACCATTCCATTGATATATTCAAAGACAGTCCAAATTGAAAAATTAATTAATTAATTATTTTCCGTATGTTTGTTAGCTATCTCCAGGATATGGAATAACTATCAGTGCACTGGCGGTCTTGCCGTAACAATGGCCAATGATCTATAATAAATAACTAAATATAAGTGCTTGCGAATCTTGTTAGGTATTGTGAGTAGGTACTAACAGGACATACTTGTTATAGATAATATAATGATTACAGTACAATTGAACAAATTACGAATTATTTACCAAAAATATACATACCATTTTGTACTACTGGAGAATACTTATTAGTAAATACTTAAATAAATAAAATAAAAGCAATGTATTACTTACAATATTAATTCGCTTCTACTACCAGCTATAATATCCCATGTACTTCGCGTTGTTTCGGCTTTCGTTATTATTGTAAAACCTATCTAGTAAGTTAACATGTGTGTCGGGAAAAACTTTCTGATAAGTTCTAGCGTTAACAAACTTAGCTGGCTTAGCTATCAAAGCCTTATTGGCGGAGAATGGCTTATGTACATTCGGTTTGTAGGGATTAGAAGTGGAATAGACCGGTTGGAATTGAATTTTGGCAATGTGTTTGTGCTTAATTTGCTTCGGCTTTGGAGGCGGTGAAGGGATCAATGTGGGTTCAGGTTGTTGCGTGATGAATTCAAGCTCTGTTTCAGTAGATTCGTCTAATGATTCAGTGGGTTCGGTGGCTTCGTGAGAGTCTAAGGGTCGGGTTTCACTGATCTGGACGGACTGTTCTTCGACCAAGGCGAACGGTTCTGAAATATGAAAGATTTCACTTAACGAATCGTATGGATTCGTTAGGCAAGCCATGAAACAAAGCCATAGATAAGAATATTGGTCAAGGAGAAGCTTATATTGAAAGATAATATATAGGCCTGAAAGAACATACATTAAAAATATAAGTAGGTAAGTACTGAGTCTAAGTTCATAGGAGAAAGTAAAAATTAAGTGTTGTTGCATTATAGGTATTACGTAATCAAACCCTAACTTCTGAAAATTATTCTGATGATTCTGATTCTAGTAGTTTGTTTACATGTGGAACTCTAAGATTGATAATCGTGAGTTAATGTCCTAAGAAGAGCTCCAGAACTTGGACTACTTGTAAAAATGCTAAATCTAAAATTAAGGCATCGCGGGAGAAGAAGAGATATTCTTGCTCTAAATGCTTCTTTTCAAAAACCTGGCAATTCGTTCCAAGTCCCTCGTTCCGGTCAAAAGTTTTTGATTTAAGTATAAAATGTTTCAAGCTATGGCGAAAGTTGGATAACCCGTAATTGGCTAGTAGGTATATGAACCCATTGTCCTCAGATAAGTATTTTAAGTATGCATCAGCTATAGAAAGACCTGCATAAACAAATAAATTATATTTCCTTTCAGTTTCTTAAATGCTAAATGCAACAATAACTTAGTTAAATTTTCATATGCCCATAGTGTAAAGAAACTAAAATTGTATCTGTTGCACTATGGTGAATTCATAGACAATAAAATTATTCGTTTGCGTGCAAGTGTTTGGTGAAGGATTGTGAAGGTTAGTCAAGTCAGGTCAGTTATTAAGTGAGATGTCAGTAAGAGTCAGAAGAGATAGTCAAGCAGAAGTCAGTTAACTCTTGAGTCAGTCATAGTAATACAACAGAAAGAACAGAAGTAACAAAAACAATATTTTATTTTTCACACTTTTGTCGACACTATGGCTTTGAGACATCGCACTTAATTTTTGGTTAGTACTCTAAAGGATGTTTATTTTTTGTAACATGTAACACAACATGCCGTGCAACGAAACGTTACACTGAAATTGAAAATTTTATGTAAGAACAAACAACTAAGTACCTATATGTTACATATAGTAAATGTATATAAAATGATTGATAGACACTATTTCGGAAAATAGAAGTGGATGTCTGTTAAGGAATTAATAACTGAAGATGAAGAATAGAAAGAGATAGAAACAAAATGTTGCAATATCCCCCAACGCGCAAGAAAGAAACAATGAAGTCTTACGATTTCTGTGTTTCTGTCGTCTTGCGGTCACCTTTACCAAGTGACTATTCTCATCTTGTTTTATTTGAATATGCTGTTTGAAATTGCGTAACACGTTACATTTCGGCTATTTGGCATTACCTCAAACATATTTTGCTGTACAGTTTGCTTATAGTTATGCGTATAAAAACAGTAAGCACTCAAAGCTCAATATAAATAACCTATCGTTTTATATAAAAAAGTATAAAAACAAACAAAACATTTATCACATATTCTACAATTTTTGTTTTTATTTACAACATACTGTTAACGTTAGAATAGGATTGGTAGGTGTAATAAATATGTTGTGGAACTAAATGTATATCCTATACTAATATCAACCTAAAATGTTGGTTCTGAAATTCTCAAACTTTTTTAATTTATTAATCTTTAAAACATAAAGAATACATAACATCGAAAGGAAACCAAAAAAAGTAAAGGGCAAAATAAATAAAAAAATAGTAAAATTTATAAGATATCAAGAAATTAATAGAGAAATATAATTATATATGACGTCATAAGTAGGTAGTATGCTTAAAATGTAGAACATATAAAAGCCACAGAATAGAAAATAGACAAAAGTTAAATACAATAAATTAAAAAACATCTAAGGAATTCAGAACCTAAACACCTAAAACCTTATTGTTACTAGTGATGGTAGTCCGACTGATGCGTATAGTATTCCCGGCTATCTTGCTCTGGGCTCTGAGGCACCACCTTGTACTCCTCAGGAGCTGTACCTTCGTTAGAAGAGTCCTTGTGCTGGCCACCTAGACCTGCAGCAGCCGCCTTAGCCGCTGCAGCAGCTGCGTTAGCCTGCGCTTGTTGAGCTGCCGCCTGGAAATGAAAGACACCATCATTAGTTTCTAGACCCCATATAGAACATATATATAGAAACACAGATAATATAAGAGCTACACTCTTGTAGCATAAATTGGGTATAAAATAGTTCTTTTTAAGTTCCTGGAGAGACCCTGCTAAGTTTGAAAACGAAATTGATTGAATTGAACATTGAATGGATCATTTCTTCACTCAGAATTCTTTGGAACGAAGTCAGTTCTTTTGAGTTTTAAGTAAAAAAGAAGAAAAGAGTAAGATGTATCAATATTTATTAAGAAGCAGTAGGTATGTACAAAAAATTAGTAAGAATGAGAGAAGAATTTGTCTTCTTCCGATGAAGTTAGTAGAACATAGAAATTGTAATATCCTCAAAAATGTATGTCCTCGCGTTCTTCCGAGCTTCCTGTTTAGGAGAACATCTTTAATTATTACTAAATTTAAGAAATAGCCATCTACAATTAGTATTGTGTACCTAGAATGAAATTTAACACAAAGTCTATTTCGATCCAAATGTCATGACAAATAGGCTAGACATTTACTGTAGTCTATAACAAAATACGGAAGATTTCAAACTTTAGGCTTTGAGCTCATAGATTTTCTATTAAAATCTAATATAATCTACTATCAATATTCTGCAAATCTCGCTAAAATGAACTTTATAAAGTTAATCTCTCTGATACATCTTAATACTTTTAAAAGTTATCCGTACCTGAGCCTTCCTTGCTGCTGATTGCGTGGCCTCAAAGTCGATTCTGACTCCATGAAGCTGCTCCTGAAGAGCATGAAGCCTCTGTCGGGCAGCTCCTACCATGGCAGTTTGAGCACCCAGTTCTCCTGCTGCTTGGGAAGCAGCCTCGTTGGCGTTCTCAGAAGTGGCTTGGGCGGCGTTAAGAGCAGCCTGGATCACGTTCACCTACAGAAGAAAAAGAGTCAGATTCTAACTTTTAATGTTATTTAACACAGTATCGCAGACCGTCTTGACACGGACACGACAGTTATCTTTTCCAGACCCAAGTTCGAGTTCAATACATGCACGATCCACGGACATAGCGACCTTCTGGTCTCTGCATGCGTGAGTCATCCAAGATCGAACAATTAATTTAGGGTCACTCACACAAAAGCTGTTCTAAGATTCGTTAGTCTCGCTGTGCTTTGTTTTGCTAAACCAGAACTAAATCAGAAACCATATTTGCTCTAAATTACTATGCATTAGCATTCTGAACTCTAAAGATTTTTTTTTAAGACAACTCCCTCATTAGGTATATTCCTGTGTCGCGGGGGGTTTCACTAACATTCAAACAACGGACACAAAGAACACTAAGACTCGGGATAACTAATAAGATATATAAATATGTAGCATGCGTGATTAGAATTGTTGAAAATGTAAAAAAATATATTTTTGCTGAGTCTAGTATTGCATCATTGGACAGGTTACATGAATTGATCCAAAAAGTTATTTTGACACCAAACCCATCCGGCATCCACTGATTAAATACTTCTTTCAATCCAAAAGTTGCCAGGAAGATATTGCTTTTTGTAACAAGGCTAACTTCTGTGCACTTTATGTTTAAAAATCTGTTTCCATATTTATGTTTTGGGTGTACTAAAACGTGCAATGGACTACGTAGATTTGATAGTATAAAAAATAAACAGTATTTGCCATAAACGGAGTTGGTGCATTGTCACAGACGTAACTATATATTTACTAACTAAACAACCAAGGTCTGCGACAGTGAAAGTTTCCAATCGAACGCACAATTAAACGCATAACCAATAACCACTGACACAGGAAGAAAACTTCTCACTGAATGTTAAGATCAAGTTGCAAGATCGAATGTATCTCGTTTCAGTTTCTATTTCTTTATATTAATCATACAAAGATATGCTTAATTTAAAGTGCTCATGTATAATCCTACTAATATTATAAACGTGAAAGTGTGTAAGGATGTATAGATGTATGTATGTATGGATGTTTGTTACTCTTTCACGCCAAAACTACTGAACCGATTGCGATGGATCTTGGTATGTAGATAGCTGGAGACCTGGATTAACATATAGGCTACTTTTTATCCCGATATTCCCACGGGATCGGGACTTACGCGGGTGAAAACGGCGCTGCTAGTATAAAATATATATAATAACCATCTATGAAAAAATAAAGTTACTAATTTTAGTGGGAAAATTGCCCAAATTTTTAACCTGGTTGGTTTTTAACATGGCACATGTAGTAAAACACCGAATCCATTTCACCAAATTCTTATGCAAGACAATTAATATAAAGAATCAATTCAGGTTGTATCTATGCCGCAACTCTGTATTATATTTTATAATTATATAACTTCCTAATTTACTTGTCACGATACGTGCTTCACGGTTAATCTACGTAGTGTCCAAAATAAAATTAAAAAAAAAAGGTTTCGATTGGTAATATGTCAGTGAACTAAAAACCTTGGTGATTAATGTTGGAAATAGACCAAACGGAAATAGAGCGTGACGTTCTGATAAATTAAAATGTGTCGCAAATAATAATGAATTTGTAAAGTGTTTTTTGCTCAATGTTACCGTTAATAATGTTGATTTCAGTATCTTACTTACGATGTGATTTTGAAACCTATTTTTTTTTTGGTTTTTTGTAGTAACAATTTATTGTAAACGAAGGCAGGACTTAAGCACTTAAAGTATTTTGTTCTTGAATATTGTTGTTGTCCCCACGACTAAGGTAGAAGAATTTATGTCACTGACAGAGTAATCGACCAAGAAATCTTTGAAGTAAAATATATTTAACGAAATAAAAAAATTAAAATATAGAAAAAACTAGAAAACTTTCATGGAAAAGGATTTTTTTGAACAAAATTCGTGAATTAGACAACACCGATAAAACAACATTATTTTATGACTTGTCATTTACACACTAATACAGATCCTAAAATAACAAGGAGCCGTGCTTTCATGAAACAATTGTGAAAATTATATAACTGTAAACATTTCACGAAGTTATCGTAACATGGTTAACTGCATTTATCAATGCGTTTTAGAACGCAATTCGCAAATACTGATGTAAGATTGTAAACCTATTACAAGCAGATCGTTATTGAGAAAAAACACGCAACGATGACATACTTTCCAAATCACGGTTTCAGCAATTTTACCCAATAAGATGAAAAAGATTGTGATGAAAGGACTTGATCCAAAAAATGCAAGTCGAATAACATGAAACGTTTCACATAACTATACATAAAACTAATGAGTGATTAATATCATGTTTTGTGATTATAATTAGTTAGGGCATTGTATACAGCGGTTTTGAGTATCTACTATAAGCCCTATAGCACGAATGAACATCAATACAAGTGAATAAAATTGAAGTGTCTGTTTGTAATGTCAAAATAATAGTTTTTTAAAGCTCATACATTTGCACGATACCTATGCCTAAAAACCAGTTTTTAAAATTTTTGTTTGTGTGTCTGTCTGTTTGTTCCGGCTAATCTGCGGAACGGGTTGACCGATTTCCACGGGACTTTTACTGGCACATAGCTAGTGTTATAAGGAGGAACTTAGGCTACTTTTATTTTGGAAAAAGGATTAGGGTTCCGCGAAAAATATATAAATATGTACACGCGAGTGAAGCTGCGCGGGAACTGCTAGTATTTTTTTTTAAAGGTAACTTCAGCATTAGGAATGACTGACTACTGTGTCGCAGGGGACTTTACAAACACAAACAACGGATACAAAGAACACCCAGGCTCGGGTAGGAATCGAACCCACGACCTATCGCGTACACTACCCACTAGGCCAACAGGCCATTCAACTATTTAAATAATAATGCAAATAGAAGTAGGTATTCATGCATGAACTTGAATCGAAGCCGCGAAAATTCACTCCCACATCGTTGTTATTCTTACTACTACCACTATTTAGCAAACTGTTTTAAAAACTTTTAAAATGTTAATTAATTTCAATGATTTCATAGTACATATGTACTATAGATGTAATATAAAATATCTTAATTATATTTTTATTGTTTATTTCCCTTAACGTACGACTAATTTCTAAATTTTTATGATCTATTTATCAATCTCTCAATATCTGTTCAATAACAAAAAAGCGACTATCTCAGTTCAATTTCAACAGATCAAATTCTTTCCTAAGAATTCTGTTGCAAGGTAAGTTTTTCAATAATATTACCAAACGTTATACAGAAAATCGATTTTACAGTTGCCCGGTACTAAATTAATATGACAACAGTAAGTACGTGATGGATTATTAGCGAAAGGTTTCAATTTCAAGATCTATTAGGTTCAAAGCTTAGCTATGTTTAATTAAATTTTAATTAAATTTATGCTTGTGTGAAGTTATTATTATTCTCTTTATTAACATCTATAAAACATAAAAATTACTTTTTTATATACATTATTATATAAAAAAATATAAAAAATAGTGTCCCACCGGTATCGAATACAGGGACCGGTGCAGTAAGCTACCGGTGGTTAGGGTTCCAGAGACAAAAAGGACCGCCTTCTGCATCAAATATTATTATTATTTTTATTACAAGGACAAAGCCTATTGCTTTATATTGAATTAAAAAGGTTATGATAAGATATCCAACAGAGCGATTAACCAACCATATTTATTGGTGACCAGAAAACTGTCACATTATCTGTTTTCTGAAAACTATTCTTGGGTATAATTTTTAGAAAACATTACAAGAAATCTCCGTCTTTTGTTTATCGTTATGAAGGTAGAACTGAAGCAGTTTCTGGGTATCGGAATCTTTACTATGAAAAATATAAAGTAAGCTTTAAAATAGCGAAATGAATATAGTTATTTGTCAATAAACACAACTTAGTTGATACATTTTGCTATTACTATTTATTCTTTAAGAGTCATTTAAAAATATCTATTAATTTGACGAAGCAATTGGACCGAACATTTACGTAATTAAAATGACTTTCAGATGTCTTTCTACAGCTATTCAATGTTTTTTTCTAAACTTATTTGCACCGATTTGCACAACCACGTTTTTATTCATTACGTTGCTTGCTCTTTTTTTTATTTTCATCATTTTGGTGTTTAGGTTGCGTTATTTTTAATGTAAAAAAGTTGTCAAGCTACCGGTTTTTTAATCGGTTCATTGCCAAAATTCACGTAAATTATTGGACAAGTTTACAATATTGTTGTTAATAATTAGTCGTTTTTAAGCAACGATTTGGCCATGAATGCAGACAACTTTTTACGGATTTTATGTCTTGTGACAATGAACGAAGAGAAAATTACCGAATACGATGTACTTAGTGTCAAATAAAAATGTAGTTTGTAACCTAACTTAGACAGATAGTTAGACTCGTAAAGTAATGTCTGTTTTATCTTATAATAATTTACGAACTGGATCCCTACTTAATAGACAATTTAAATTACGGATTGGTCTACAAACCTTTTGTAAATAGAGAAGAATATAAGAATAACAAAATATGGTACTAAATAATTCCTTAAAAGATCACACCACTTTGACGATAAAATGTCGACGATGATATGAATGTCTGCAACTTTGTAGGTCTAACAAAACTGGGAAGAGTTTGATATGCAAATTCAGACATCGAATCCTTATCACAATAAATAAAATTAACCTATATGTTCACCCATATCCTGTAGTAATTATGTTTAGAATACCACAGAAAGCTTAAAAATTGTTTATAATAAAATAAGATTAAAACCGTTCACATACCTGATGCATAGCTTGTTGAGCAGCTTGAGCTGCGGACTGTGCAGCTCTCTTAGCTTGCTGCAACTGCATCTCTTCACCTTGCAGACCCACTTTAGCATCCCTCACTTGTTGCTCCAACCCTGACAAGATGACCTGCTTACCAGCCAACGCAGCCTGCGCGGTCGCACTAGCTTGAGCAGCTGACTGGGCGAGCGTATTCTTAGCTACATAAGCAGCTTGGTATCCTGCAGCAGCCTGGTTTCCTAATGCAGTCTTCGCTTGATTAGCGGAACCTACAGCAATAGTTCTGAGTCCTGAGCCTTGAGAGAAGCCTTTCTTGCCGCCGTTTCCACTTGCAGCTGCTTTAACATCTTGTATGTAAGTGTCGTAATGGCTGGCAGATTCTTGGGGTTCTTGAGCCTGTTGGGCGGCGGCCTGGGCTGGATGATGGTCGTAGTCGTATTCGTATTCTTGGGGGACTGGAGCGGCGACAACCAGGGATAGCGCGCCTGGAAGGTGAATTGTAGTTAGTGGATGTACGTCTATTTCGTTCCAAGCAGGATTCGACACTACTGTTTGTTAACGGCTTTCCTAAATTCCCTAGGGGCATGTTCCATTTTGAAAATGGAAATTTGTTAAATATTGAGTTTATAATTTACACAGGAAAAGGATCTAAGCATTTGCATGAATGATATGTCGTTAGATTGGCCTTACTTACGCGAGTGTCAATGGGTATATAACAATTATAAAAAATCGAAGAGAATTTTTGGGCCAATATGTATGTTTATGTATTTTATCCCCAAACTTATCGAGTGGGGTATCAAAAGGAAGGCTTTTAAAAGGTGATTATAAAATATACACAAATTATGTATGTCCATTGTGTAGTTTTTTAACACAGTCGGGTTTATTTTAATATTTTCTTGTTAAAGACAACAGGTAGAAAGAAGTATAAAATTTAATATGTGTGTCCTCTAAGGTGCTTAGCAATTACAGTTTTGGAAAGTACGTTTTTACATTTTAATTTACGCATTAACAAACCCTACTAAATATAGATTAGGTTCTTAAAATTAAAGTCGTATTAAGCAGGTTTTTGGAACTAATTTTGAAAATAAGGACACACGTGTCAAGAGAGTGTTGAGAAACGCGGTCTCCCGGTAATTCCGTTGGTCCAATTAACATCCACTGGTTAGTAACCTTCCTGAAATTGGCTATTCCAAACTTACATAATTATTCCAAAGGATCAAACTCATTGCAAAATACTTTTTCACATGTATAACAATTGTAGTCATTCTTTTGTTTTTTCGTAGATACTTCTAATAATAATTTAAATTCTAATAATGATGTATGTGTATGCTACAGAGCTGCTACAAAATAAATGCATTGCATCGCGTGTTTATCAAATGTTTTATGTCATTCGGAATACAAATCAAAAGATTTTGGTAGTATCTAAACTTGTATCAGCTTCGACATTAAGTAAATACTAGAACAAAATTCACATTTAACAACAGTAGTAGTAATTGATTGGCATTACACAAACTGGCCGTGCGTAAACGAAAACAGTTTTTCATCCCATTGCGTGAGGAAGCGCGTGTTTACTTCCTTACTTACCAATATGGCGGGCAATTTCTTTGTTATATAAACCTACTTGTATTAAAGTAATGTAATAATACTTGGTTGTTACAGTATCTATTGGTTTAAGTTCGTAGTTGGCTTGATATTGTAATTAAATCCATATGTACGTACATGAATAATTATGAAAGTTTTAATACAATTTTGGTTTAAACTAGGACAAAGACTGACTGTTTCCCGCATTTTCTCCTACGTTTATGGTCACTGCACCACTTCTTAGGGTCGTAGCGTGAAGTTACATAGCCTTTCGATAGAGATATTACCGTAATAAATACTCCATCCAATACAAGAAGAATTATTCAAATTTGACTTATAGTTCCAAAGAAATTAGCGCGTTTAAACAAACAAACAATGATACTCTTCAGCTTTATAATATATGTAGGTGTAGGTGGTGTGTTGAGAGAAATAGACGTACATACATCCAATATATACATTATGTCATCATCCTACTCCGCGCCTTTTCCCAACTAAGTTGGGGTCGGCTTTCAGTCTAACTACGATACGGCCGAACTTCGATATTTTAAGTGAAGCGACTGCCATCAGACCTCCACAACGAGGCGATATCGAAGTTCTGTAGTTAGACCAAGTTGTCGGACTTTTTAGAGCTCCAACTACCCGTAACGAATGTCATTGATGTTCGTATAGCACCCGGGACCGACGGTTTAACGTGCTCTCCGATGTGCTAAGAATGGTCACCCATCCTAGAATGACCTGGCTAGTATTACTTAACTTTGTAATCTACTAACCTAATCGGATACCAGTTGTCGTTGACCAGTACACTGCCCTGAAACGCGTATGAAATTGAAATGAGTACGATCGCTTGAAATACCAATGATTCACTATGATCCCTGTAAAAACTACGTATACATTTAACGCCACTAACGGGACAGACAAATACACAAGCTGTCCAGTACTAAAATGTCCCCAAAACCTATGGGCTCTTCCATGGATGTCACTCTGTTTTTGCCAACTTTGTGTTTAGAAGGACTTTGCGACATTGGAATATGAAATTGAAATATGTATCTAACTGACTGTTCACTACGGACTTGGACGTTGTTGGTTCTGGCTAATGTTCTGCCAAAGCGAACGTGGACTACGTTTTGGTCCTTTTATTAGCAAAATGTACCAGTGGCGTAACTATACCATTTGAGGCTCGTGGCTAAATTCATCGGATGGGGCACAAGTTCACTTTTAGTGCCTCGTGTGCTTAGGGCCTTGGCGTCGGGGCCGGGGCATTTTGCCCGCTCTGCCACCCTATTGTTACGCCACTGAAGTGTGCAGTAAAAACTGCACAGGCAGACGGCAGAAGCCGTGGAATTGGTTTGGTTCAAACGCTTGTTAGAAGAAGATGATGAAAAATAAAACCTCAGTGAATAAGTATGAGTTTCTAGCGATTGAGTTAACTCGGGATTAATTCAGAAGCAGTGGATAAACTCTGGCAGAAGTGCAGATAGATAGGAAAGGTGGGTCTTTGAGTCTGTTAGGAGAAATACCTCTAAAAAAATATGAGAGAGAGAGAGAAGAATAGTTCGTCTTCCAAAGACCAGATCCAAAAAGGCTGCGCGATTGTGACTCGCCTAAGGACTCTTTAAGAGGTATAGATATTTGTGGCCAGGGCACCAAGAACCAGCTGGTGGATGGTGGTTTTATCACAGCACAGTAAATACCTTTCATACGTCATTGGTTAGGCATAGGCTTTACCTTTGGCGTAAAAGGGGGTATCATATGTGATTGTAGGATAGCACACAATTTGAACCGAAAATCACTGGTAATACCTAGTGTTTTAAACAAATTCTTATATTAATCAACGAATGCGTAGGAAAATATCTGTCGTTCACGGGAATATTTGTTCTTATTGTCAATCTAACCCATAACCAATATCAATTGAAAGTTTATGACCGAAACAACAAATAAAACAAAACGGAAGCGATTTGTCTACTGCGTGTGTTTTTATAATGAAATTTGAAGACACACTTTCCAGAACGATTTAAATTTCCAATGACAACTATTTCACGACAATTACACTGATTTAAGACTACTATGTATTTGTTCACTGTTTAGACTTTTAGTTATATCTTAGATGCAAATTGACTGGCCTGTTGGTGTAGTGGCTTGTGACCCTGATTGCTAATCCAGGACAAATTACTGTGTGATGAGCATGATCATTTGTTCTGTGTCTGGGTGTGTAAATACATACATATTATACATAATTTATGTATAATATGTATGTATTTAGAAATATATAGGTATGTTTATCAGCAGTCTGGTTACCATAGTACAGGCTCTGCCTAGTTTGGGATCAGACGGCCGTGTGTGAGATGTGTGAAGTTATTATTATTATTATATTGTACACCAGGCGTTCGTCACAGTTTCGCCTGCGTTTATTTTCATTGCTCCGCTCGTAAAGGTCGTAGCGTGATGTTACATATTGTATAACCTTCCTCAATAATTACTCTTTCCAATACAAAAAGAATTATTCAAATCTAACTAAAAGGGCCAGAGATTAGCAAACGCACAAATAATCAAACAAAATAACTCTTTAGCTTTATTATATATCAGCATATTAGTATTAGGGTAGATTATATTAGTAGACTGTATATCCCGAATAGGGTTGGTACATTTCGATATCTATAATTTTGCCTCACGTAATAGAGAGCCAGCCCTCTCTCATACCTAGCTGTCTCCTAGGCACGTTTCAAGACTCTGTGACGTTAGTTAGTATGTTTTTTCAAACGCGTCATGCTCGTGAACGAGTGCCGTTGGTCGGAGCTAGTCATCTCCGGACTGCTATTACTTAAATATATATAGTAGTAATTAGCGCGTCTATTTATATTTTAGAATAATAAGTGTGTTACATTGTCCTCACATTTAATTTACGCTTATAAGCAATCTAACCAGAATTTTGTAAAAAACATTTTAAAAAAGAGTGTCCTTGGAGTTTCTTGCCTGTTCTTCTCCATAGGATCTACGTATTGGAACAGGCAACTAGCTTCACGGCTGACTTAGTCTGACTGACTCCTACTCCTGATAATTCAAAAATACCTATAATTGGTTTAATTGAAATAAATGGTTTGATTTGATTTGAAAAGAAATAAAAAGTGAAAGGAATATCAATTCTACTTTCGAGGTTACATTTTAAAGATCTAGTAATTAAAAAAAATCCAATGCAAGTAAGTAATTAAGAATAAGTAATCTAGAGCAAAGTTAATGCATCTAGACAGGGGCTTAGAAGCCATTGATATAATCAATGTTAGAAGCATAAAGATTTACTTTTAGCACAAATTAATTTTATTATTATTTAAACTTTGGAGTCTGAGTCAGTCTGAGACAAAGTTCACATAAGGCCATATAAGGTTTTCTTCAAGAGTTAATTTAAATAAACTTAGAGAACTTTTCCAATCTGATGTTATCATAAATCATTTGTTTGTGTATAATAAAATCAATTGTATATATAGGTACTGAGGCTGCACACCGCATTTTATTTATCTCAAATACTACGTTATCCAAACCTTAAATTTAAATAATTGGGGTTGAAAAGCAGATACATGAATGATTTGACACAGCTTATTGCTTTATGAACGTTATTTTGTGTATTTTTTTATGAATTTTACTGACTTAAGTTACTCAAACAATCACTGTTCATAAGATCTAGAGGTTTCTCTTGCTTTATAGCAAGAGTGCCTTACTAGACACTTAAAATAATGATAAAAATATAAAACTCAATATTTTTCATAAAACACTCCATGGATCACGGATCATGCTTTCTGCGTCTATGCTCTTATAAAAAAAATATAGTTATTTCACATTTTTTGTCACGCTTGATTCATAAATCACAAGATAATTTCCTTTAATTGTTACTTATAGCTACGCTGTTTTTTTTAATTAATGCAATGACCATTTAAGTAAAGTTAATGCAATAAATTTATTATTAAATTTTGATGTTATTTAGGACTATTTATACAAATTAAAACAAAATTACGTGTTTTTTTTACCTTACATGATGATATTTTTTAGTGGAAAAGTATTGATTTATTATTTATATTATAAAGTAATTTTGTAAGAATGAAAGGTTTTATGAGGAATCAGATAAGGTAGGATAGCGTTGAATATACGAATCATAGGTTAAAATATAAATTAAATAATTTTACACTTACCCAAACATAATACTGCGGAAAAAGCCTTCATTTTCGCTACAGTCGGACTGAAAAACACCATTTAAAATTTTTGTAAATTGATCATCAATTAACACTCATTATATATTTTTTTTAAATAAAGCAAAAAATAAGCATTTTTATCCGAATTTAATAAGCATAAAATCACAATTTTTTATCATCACTCAAAAATTAAGCCAAAATAATAAAAATTAAGCACGATTTAAACACTTGAATCTGTCTCTACCTTCCAATACTTTCACAAAAGTTTAATATATTTTGGTTTAGGCAGGGGATAAGGATCGAGAGCCCCTCGCTCTACGTTCTGTGAAGCAATGTATTGACGGACAATCTCTACTTGTATTTATAGTGAACGCTATGCCGAGCGAAAGAACCGCTGGCCTAAGAATACGTGTATAGAGCTGTCGATTCAAAAATAAAAATAAAATAAATTGTTTTGGTATAGGTATCACAATTAAGCAGTTCGAGGGTTTGATGTGTTTTTTTAGTTATGTTTTTGTACATTGTTTAGCTTAATTTTCTGTGAATATGAGAAATTTTAGTTCATAGTCAACAACAGTGGTTTAGTGTGGATTAGTAAGTATCCCAAGACTTGAAAAATATTTAAGAGGATAAACATTTAATTACAAAGATTTCTTTTATTGTTAGTCAGTAGTACTAGGCTGTCATTAGTTCCTTGTTGCGCAACACGTAGTTTATCCCATATTTTAATGTTTATTATTTATGTTTTATTACATGTATTGTAGCGACTTAGCGGCGAAAACAGATTGTAATATTTAGGGTTTTATGCACGCATGCCTGGAAATAATAGCTAAGAGGGGTTTGTTTTTAATCCTTCTCTAATTGAAATTTTTGTGAATGGTATGTTTAAATTTTGTTCAAGTAATGTATTTATTTTTAACTATATTATAATAGTAACTTAATATTGCGATGTGATGTTATCTTCACCAACAACCGAATGTAATCCTAACTAATATATAAATACTAGCTGTTCCCTGCAGTTTCACCTGCGCTTTTGGTGATGTTACATATGCCTATAAACTTCCGCAATGAATACTCTATTCAATACAAAAATAATTATTCAAATTTTGCTGATAGTTCCAGAGATTAACGCGTTTAAACAAACAATCAAACAAAACAAACAAAAAGCTCTTTAGCTTTATTATACTAATATGATTGAGAGTGAGTTTGTTTGTTTGTTACTCTTTCACGCCTTAATTATTCAAGTAATGATCAGAGTACAGAAAAGGGCAAAGGGTAGGTACCTTACTTCCAAAAAAAAGTACTGTTCCCTAGGGATAGTAAAATAACACGACCGAAGCTGTGGGCAAAAGCTAATATTCTATAACTTGGTAAGTAAATAATTCCATTACAAAAAAACTTTGGAAAATTGAAGATAGTTCAGTTTCGTGTATTTTAAACTGTAAATATATACCTACATCTAGTTCAAGAATACGTATTAAAAATTAGGTCACCAAATTTAGTTTTACAGAAATGCAAGGCATTATAAATAAATACATACTTTTATTACTTCGTTTTTTAAACAACTAATTGACAACTGCTCCAGTTACCGAAACCTAGGAATAATCGTAATTTAAGTGCACGTTAACATCTTGCACTCTTGCACATTGCCAACCTTATTCTAATGGAGCACTGATGATACTTCTCACCACATAATGAAAATAAAAATATGTAACTGATTACCCTCAATTAGATATCATACAACCCGGACAAATGTCTTCCGAAAAAGATCGCCGTAATTAAGAAGGTATTATCATCTCTAGAGTATGTCCACCGTTACACTTTGTGCTTGTAATCTCGGGGTGGAGAAAAATTATATCATTGTGTACAAAAGCATGCGCGTGACCCATGCTTTGTCTTTGTCTTTATCAATTGCATTTAAAAGAGATAGGAGTCCAAAGATCTAGAGATCACCCGTTCGAAGGTGGGATTGCTAGAATGTGGAACTGCTGGGGACGCGAAAAGAAAACAGCATCATGAATGAAAGAACAGTATTATGTTAGGTTCTTGTATTCGGAGTGGGTTCAGGTTCCTCCTTCTTGGGTCTAATGGCTAGCTGAGCTGTGCGGCAACAATGTAGATTTCGGCTGCCACCCGTATGAGTAGCCAGGCGTGAAGGGGTGCCTCATCCGTGTGTGTCTAGACAGAACCCATTAAAGATATCCAACAAGCAGATTCTGTGGACATCCTTAGTGTAACCCAACCAATATAAGACATGTTTTATGTAGGTTAAATTCCACTACTTACACTGCCTCTCTAATCCACCGTAAACAGTCTTCGGGAGTATACACACGCTATTTAGATATCTATCCATCTCCCTTTGGGGCTCTGGCGTCTCTACTCACTAGAACTAACGTCAATGGTGATGCTTAACAGGTTTCTTTGCTAAGGTGGTACTACTTTTGTCAAGCGGCTGCGCAGGGGCGGTGCGAGCGGTGCGGTCGCACCGGGCCCCGTCATGCGGGGGGCGCTGAAATCAACAGGTCGGGGGCAACAAAACAACATTTTAATTACATTTTTATTTAAAAAAAAATGTACGGCGAACAACAATTTTCATCCCCAACAACCCTCAAGTGTCCAAAATATTTTTTATGAGGACTAAAAAAAATTATAGGGGCGCCACTTTGGGGTCTCGCATAGGGCTGCCATCCGTCCGGGTTTCCCCGGATTTGTCCTAGTTTAGAGGGCGTCCGGGGAGCGACCGGGCGGGGTTTTCAAAAAGTGTCCGGGTAAAACCCAGACACTCTGTGCCAAGGGACAGTTATAATTGTTAGATAAATCGTTAACAAGCTAAAAATTTAAATGGAATCGGCGTTCTTTTTTAAGGTGTCCGGGAAAGAATCTCGATTTCACCCATGTGTCCGGTTTTTTTTAAGTTTTTGTCCGGCGTCAGCAATTTAAGTGATGGCAGGCCTAGTCTCGCATCACCTAAAAATGTAGCTAAGGCCGCTACTGCTGCTGCGCATCAAATAGTAATCTGACGTGGCTTACCTCTATAAAAAACTTTTTTTTTAACATGAAGTCATAATGAAGTATCCTCATTAATCCACTATAAGGAAATTTTCATTAGAAAACATATACAACACAACATATTCTCTAGAATTCAGTCAGAACTATAAATATTTGAGTAAGTGGAAAACCGTAGGAAAGTTTTCTTCTACGTGAGTCATTATTTGTTACATCGCATATTAGCATAGCAGTGGCTGCGAAGTTGTTGTGTAGATAGCATTCCTTTTTTTTTATGAAACCCCAATTCCTGAGGCCTCAGAGCTTATTATCAACCTATTTCCGGCTCGTGAGTGACTCCCCCGGTATTGTACATACCTATTTCTATTACTACCTTGTCGATTTAGAAACAAATTTTAAAAAGTGATCAAATGTTTGACGTCAGCGCGTTCTCCACCGCGCACTAGCCTAGCTTCAAAATAAGTATTAAAGTTCAATTCGGCTCGCAGTTGGCTGAAAAGTTATTGCGGGGCTCTTATTTAATTTTTCATTTTTAGATCTTTTTTTTACTCGTTTCTCGAAGTTAGAAAAAGGCGTTACATTAAATCGAGAGTTATCGTGGTTCGAAAAGCATTTTTTTTTATTATTAATAAAGAATATTAATAAAGTTGTTCATGGTTTAGGGCTGGGGCCTCCCGGCAACAGCCAGTTCGAGTCACGAGCCACTTTCAAAGTTTTTGAACTTAGATATCATAGATTTTCTCAATAACGGATTGAATAATTCCAAAATAAAAAAAATTATAGGTTTAAAATCTTTAACTTCACACATTCCACCTGCTTTTATGAGAAACGGAGGGGACAATACCTGGAAATTCAAACTGTCATAACTTGTAAACGGATAGTTCTTTTTTAATAATTATTTTTGTAACTCCATGCTAGAGTCACGCCCTTTCAGTGATTTAAGTAAGTGTTTCATTGTCAGATATACTCTGTATATACCTATTATTTTTTATGGATTCTATCCCGCATGTAGAATCAAAATATAAGAATTCTACCATTGTCAAGTGTCTTTTAATTTATATCTTATAAGTTAGCAAATAAAAATAAAGGTAAAAAATGCTTTCCATTTTATCTCTGGTGCCCTAGTATCAATCCACGAAATCCTTACAGTAATATCTACTTACAAAACCTTTCAGTAATCTGACAGTTAAGTGTCACGTCAAATTAGTTTGTCTTTATTTTAAAAGTGTATGAAATAAAAACCTGTAACGACATATCTTGCTCCTTGCTACTTTTATTTCCGGCGCGGCGGCGGTTACAACTTTGCTCGTATTGATGAACACACATAGCTCCGCGTAATATTTTTTTATTTTCGAAAAGAAATGTCTTTTTAATTTTAAAATACCGAAATCTCGAAGGTATGTCCATATTAACCACTGACCTCTATCTTGTATAATAGAGGTCAGTGATATTAACACATATCGCCTCCCGGCAAAAAAAGTGTCATGTCACAAAAAAAGTATAACTTCACATGTTAGGTACGTTTTGACATTTTTATAGCATTGAATAGCAAATATTGCGTTTGGTCAGCTGTAAAGACATCGTTATTAACTTTGTTCCCTTTTTCACTGAGTTGTTTTATTCAATTCACAGGTATAAAAGTTGTGTTATCTCAAAATAGCTGTTTCTGTACCTAATGACACTTTTTTTGCCGGGAGGCCTATATGTTTAAGTTCCTTCGCCCTAAATCATTCTACCTATTCCGACCTACATATAAGTGTATTTAACACTTACTTTGAAGAGACGTGTTAAATATCTAATTTATTTTAACCATAGAAAACCATTATAATACTATTGCTGTGGGCTATAACAACACAACCATAATTATGAACTATCGCCTTTTTTAAATACGTGAAAACAATTTTTAAAATATTAAAGTGTTCAACTTTCAAAAATAAATCCAAAAACAATTGAGACGTTTGATTTTTATTGCACAGATGCAAAAAGAAAGAAAGATTCGCACAATTCAAAACATCTACTTGTTGTTCTCCTTTAGTGATTGTACAAATTGTATAATCTGTGTTAATAAAAACATGAATATTTAATATGCTTGATTGATTATCTTATTCATCAAGCCGGATGGGCCTGACTGTAGTTCTTTAGATAAATTTCCGGGTCGGGGTAAAGTGTTAATGTTATTGAAGATAGAAAGAGATGAACTACGCTTGTTAACTACGAATCCACCAATAGCATCGCTTTATTTTCATCATTTAGCTTTGGTGGAAAGGGGCACAACAGAGTGAGTGTTAGTGAGGATCTGACCTAAAGGTTGGGTCAGACAGCGAACGGGGTGGGTCCGGTTGTCTTAATAAAAGCTTTTCCCGGATCCCTCCTATTTAAGGCGCAGTATGGCTCACCGTGTTATTTTAGTCGGTTCGATTTCGACACATCACGAAGATCCTGATGGGGTGACGTCCGGAGGGAATTTCCACACGTACAAAAAAAAGCGAACGGGGCGGGACGGCTACGTAATGTACTAGTTAATATACAAGGTGCACCGCGCCGCCCGCGTCGGCTAGCGGCCTAGCATAGGCGGCCTATCTTTCAAACATCATCTGCTCTTACGCATCCTCGAGGTTGGGCAAGACAGCGGACGGAGTGAGAAGATGACGCGACGTGTGCTATTTTAATGTTAGTACATTACCATTATTAGGTAAATACTGCTTCTTCAACCCTCGTCGTGCCCCGCCTGTATCCCTTAGCTGCAGGCACAAATCTTCATTACGTCGATGACATCCTATCCGGTGGCGAACTACACGACCACAGAAATCTAAATAAGGTAATAGATTTCTGTGTGCACGACATACCTGGGTCTATGTATTTTTATACACGCTTTTTTGAGTTTCAGTTGTATTGTTAAATTTTTACTTACCATATTATTTATTTGTAGTTCGGATGACAATACTGTAATTTAGCATCTTGGAGCTGATCTGATGATGGAGCCATGCGGTGGATAGTAAAACTCTTCAGCGGCTACTACTAAACCCCTCGAGTTTGGGCTTAAATATGATTAGTTTTGACTAGTCCAACAGATTGGGCTTAGTAACGATAGTCTGATGGTAGACTCTTTTTAACACGCTTTTATTAGCTTGGTATGTATGTATCTATGTATCTACGTGACGCATGATACAACAGAGTGATTAAGAATGAATGAAATGAAGTGAATACATAGATATGTATTCACTTCATTTCATTCATTCTTAATCACTCTGTTTTTTCAACTTTTAGAAAATTATTTTCTAATTTTTAGTTAAGTCAGTCACAAAGCGTGTAAGTATATATGTTTATCAGCAGTCTGATTACCATAGTACAGGCTCTGCCGAATTTGGGCTGAGACGGCTATGTGTCTCAAGGAATTATTATCTATTACAGACTTACATTGCTTCTTTTGTTAGCATAAATAATGCTCTACTTGTAGCAATTTATGGCGACTTACATAATAATATGTACATATGTAAAACTAATCATCTCCAAAATGTAACGTAGGTAATTGCATTGGAAAAAAAAATAATATTTGTCTATCATATTTCGTCAATTAGAGTTTAGTCTATATAATCGTGCTTTAGTTTAGATATTTAGAAAGTAAATCTAATTTCTTCTTCAAAATCTTTTCTGATAAAAATGCTTTTTAATTTAAAGAAAGTGTTTAATTTTACACAAGCCCCTCTAGTCACGCTCTAGACTGAAAACTACGATATATTTTTTCATTCTTTTTTAGGGGTCAAGAAAGGAGAGAATTTGTTGAGCAAGCAACCGTATGCGAATCTAGTGTCAAGAAGTACTTTAAAGCCCCAGGGATCATCACCTCACCTACAACCAAGTTATTGAAGGTCATATTATACTGTCTCTTTTAACATCCTCCTCCTCCAAGCCTTTTTTCCAACTAGGGGTCGGCTTTCAGTCAACTACGAAACGAAAAACTTCGATATTTTACGTGAAGCGACTGCCATCAGACTTCCACAACCCTTGTAGTAGCTAACTAGCCGCTATCAAAGTTCTGTTGTTAGACCAGGTTGTCGGACTATTTTTAGGGCTCCAACTACCGGTATACACATACACCTATACACAGATGTTCTTACGGCAACCGGGTCCGACGGCTTACGTGCTCTCCGAGGCACGGAGGGGTCTCAATGTGTTAAGAATGGTCACCCATCCTAAGACTGACCTGGCTATTATTACTTAACCTTGCAATGTGATAACCTACTCGGTTACCACTTAGCCACAAGCCCCCCTGCTGTCTTGCTTGCTGTCTCTTTCACCATTTCGAGAAATACTAAACCGAAAGATGGATCCATATGGTAATTTGAAACCATCAGGCAATCCAGATGATTGTTAGTCACCGTACTGGTGAAAAAAAACAGTACAAGGTTGTCTAGTAATATCAATAAACAACCTATAAACAATAATTACTTAAGAAATGAAAGGTACTTTGGTCAACTGCTTTCTACAGCCTTCAAGTTAGTACTTAAAATATTTATGCTGGTATAACTAGCTACGCCCCGCGGTTTCACCCGCTTAAGTCCCGATGCCATGGGAATATCGGGATAAAAAGTTGCCCATGTGCTAATCCAGGTGTCCAGTGATCTAAATACCAAGTTTCATAACAATCGGTTCACTAGTTTTTCGTGAAAGAGCAACAAACATCCATATTTCCTCACAAACTTTCACGTTTATAATTTTAGTGGGACAGATATATCTATCTCTTATTAGTGAAGAGGGCCTTTAAGGATACTATTGGGTCTATACGCTGAAAGCTACAGCAAGATAACGTCTCGTATTGAAATCCTTGAGCAAGAGATGTAGGACGACTCGCTTGCCGGCTTGCCGGTACTGATGAATTATCTACTTAGCTGAATTTTGTAAGTATATCTAGGTCTTCGAAAAGGCCTTTTTTAATATGTTATAAATGTTATTTTAACATTAAAAAACCTACTTATAAAATTAACAAAATTATAAAGTTGAAGTTGACAAGCCATGGACCGAAGCACTTTGGATCTGAAATTAAAGCATAGAAAGGCAAATGCCGATATAAGAAATACAACAATAGTTATTGACGTTCTACACCATTGTAAAAAATTAAAGTGAAAATGGGCGGGCCATATACATAATCAAAGGGGAGGGCCATATACATAATCAAAGGGGCGGGCCATATACATAATCAAAGGGGCGGGCCATGCTGCACGTATTACCGATAAATTGGACAAAAAACACACATGGAAAGGACCAGAGGGCTGGAGAGGTAGAGATAGACCAGCGGAGAGATGGCTCGATGAAATATTAAAAGTTACAGGAAATGATTGGATAGAAAAGGCTAGGGATAAATGGAGGAGGCCACTAGAGAGGTAGGTACTTAATAATGAAATGACATCAAACGGACACTGCAAATAATAAATATATAATATCTTTTTAAATATCCAATTGAGAAATAATTAATATAAATAATTTAAATATCAAATGATTAAATAAAATAATTAAAATTGTTATTATTATTGTAAATCGTATTATCTAAAATTTTATATGAATTGTAATTATCACTACATATCACTACATCACTACATATTATAAAACAAAGTCCCCCGCCGCGTCTGTCTGTCTGTTCGCGATAAACGGAAAAACCACTGAACGGATTTTCATACGGTTTTCACTAATAGACAGAGTGATTCATGAGGAAGATTTAGGTGTATAATTTGTCCCCGTGTGAAGCCGGGGCGAGTTGCTAGTTAAGCAATAAAAAAAAGTTGAAGTTGTAGTTGAACCACAAATGAAATGTGAGGATAATGTAACGTATTTTTCTAAAATATAAGCAGTGGCCCAAATTAGTAGAAGCAGTCTGAAAAAATTACACGTGCACCGTTTATATAGTTCCTCGAAGTGTTGGACGAACTAGAAGCTGTGCTATAAGCTACGTAATAGGTTAGTACTGTAAGTACTTGCCGCGATTGCCGCTCGCACTAAAGCGACCAGATAAATCAATCGGCAATTTCACTTCTCCCTTTAACTAAAAGATGTGCAAATTGCCACTTGGCGTTATTTCCTCCACAGTATTTTATTTTTCAAGTTGCTTCTTAAAGCGTCTAAAATCTAGGCTTTTCTTATCATTTTTTAACCATTCAATCGTGTGTATCGATGCTTATCTAAAGATTTCAGCCAAATCATGATTATCTAATGATTTTGTAGTCCGTTGCGAATATCATTTTACGTAAGTATTGGTCCATGTAAATTCTTTCATCCGACTGCCTAAGGAGGATAATTTTTTTTTTTTTATGTTATAGCGCGAGCAAACGAGCAGACGGGTCACCTGATGGTAAATGTCTACCGCCGCCCATGGGCACCTGTAACTCAAGAGTCACAAGTGCGTTGCTGCCCTTTAAGGTGGGAATAGGGGAAGAGTGGGAAGACGGGAGAGGGGGATTAGATGGGAGGAGGGGGGGACAGGGGAAGGACGGTAATAGGGGATAGGTCAGAGTTAGGGCCTCCGGGGCCGGAGGAGCCGGCCCATACTACTCTCCCACCTAATAATGTTTTTCGATCGTATTTACATATGTGTCTGTCTGCTTGTATGTAAGTCTAATTCTTTAGCACGCTCTACAACTTAACCGTTTGAAGGATTTTCACAGATGAGGTGTCATTTTTAACCGACTTCAAAAAAAGAGGTTCTCAATTCGACTGTGTTTTTTTTTTATGTTTGTTACCTCAGAACTTTCGACTAGGTGAACCGATTTTGATGATTCTTTTTTTATTTGAAAGCTGGTGCTTCCCGTGTGGTTTCATTTCAATTTGGTCCGTCATATATAAGTGTTTTATGAAATAGTTTTTTTATTGAAGTCGGTTTTTTTTTAAAGAATTATCGTCTCAGTTGTGGAACTGACAGTTTTTATTGTTTTATTTCTCTTGAGTTAGTATTTTTAACGCAATCGGGTCTTTCGCCCACTCGAGTACTAAAAATTTATTGTTTTATTCTTTCACAATACATTTCCAAACTATGTTGAACGATTATGTAAGTATGTATATAATATACCACAAAATATATTAGGCTGGTACTTAAAATAGGGAATACCTGAGTTATTTTGTCTAAGCCTTGAGGACAGTATTTTTTTTTTAGGGTTCCGTACCTCGAAAGGAAAAAACGGAACCCTTATAGGATCACTTGTCCGTCCGTCCGAACGTCTGTCTGTCTGTCAAGACCCTTTTTCTCAGGAACGCGTGGAGGTATCAAGCTGGAATTTATATCAAATATTCAGGTCTACTGTCCCTTCTGCTGTGAAAAAATCAAACTTCTAAGCCAACGCAATCAAAAGGGATCACTCGCAAGGGAATCAAAACCTACAGGGTACTTCCCGTGAACTCAGAATCTTGAAATTTATTACGAAGCAACGTTTTATAGCACAGATAAAGGAAAAATTGCGAAAACCGTAAATTTTTTTGTTAAATCATATAATAAAATATTTTACGGAACCCTCGGTGCGCGAGTCCGACTCGCACTTGGCTGGTTTTTTCTGGATGAATATTATAAATGCGAAAGTGAATTTGTTTGCTTGTTGACATAGGGTCCCGAAAAAAGGTAGTGTTCCCGAGAGTGTCTTAAATTAGATCAATAAGTTGTGCCTCAGGCGTCATGTTAATTTTCACATATTAGATTACCACACAACGCATAAATGAAAAAAAAATTGAATTTAGTTTTTCCTCATTACATATTATGTACAAATATCGGAAGTAGTTAATAATTTTGTTGGAGTGTGTACTCAGCAAAACTCCAATGCTATCGTATATTCGAAAGATTTTTATGTAACTTATAATGATAACTTCCGCGAGTGGTACCTATTCATAGTTATTAAACACTAGCCGTTCGTCACAGTTTTAGTTCGCTCGTTTATGGTCACTGCTCCACTTCTAAGGGTCGTAGCGTGATATTTACCCAAAATCTTTACAAATTATACACCTAAACCTTCCTCATGAATCATTGTCTATTAGTGAAAACCGCATGAAAATCAGTTCAGTACTTTTTCAGTTTATCGCGAACAGACAGACAAACGCGGCGGGGGACTTTGTTTTATAATATGTAGTGATATAACCAGAGACCTATAATAAACCTGTTGAAAAATAGTGTCCTGGACTTTCTTGCCTGTTCTTCTACATAGGATATACATATTGGAACAGGCAACTAGCTTCACGACACAGTCTGACTGACTCCTACTCCCGACACTTCAAAAATACCTATAATTGGTTTAATTGAATAAAATGATTTTGATTGATTTGATTTTAATTTCGCTATTTTCCATACGTAGTATGTCCAATGATTCAGTGCAGTATATTGCATTGTATTGCGTGTGTATCAGTTATTAGTAAAAGACAGGTATGACTCAGCTACACACGTTAGATGTCGATTCTTACATACTAACCGTCGCATGTAGTTTCATCCACGTTTATGTTCAAAATTAGCAATTCAAATTAATTGACGAGCCTGTTGGTCTAGTGGTTAGGTCGTGGGTTCGATTTCCAACCAGGAAAAATAATTGTGTGATGTGCATAATCATTTGTTCTGTGTCTGGGTGTAATTTATCTATAACTAGCAGCTTCGTACGGGTACAAATTATACACCCAAACCTTCCTCATGAATCACTCTGTCTATTAGTGAAAACCGCATGAAAATCCTTTCTGTAGTTTTTCAGTTTATCGTAAACAGACAGACAGACGCGGCGGAGAACTTTGTTTTATAATATGTACTGATACATATGTATTTATAAGTACTTAATTATGTTTATTAAGTTACCATAGTACAGGCTCTGCCTAGTTTGGGATCAATCAGACGATCAAGTTATTATCTTTATTATATTTTGGTAATTTTGGAGCGGTACACTGACAAACGCGATTGAAACAGCGAGGCACAATTAGTTGCTTTTATTACGCAATCATGCAGTAATAGGCCTATGGTTGCCCTTACTGATAACATTTTACACCATAGAAGGTCTTTACCTTGAGGACTTTCAGATGTCAAGATTATAAAATATAACAATTAATAATTAGAGTACTAATTATTTATATTATTGTCAAAGCAGTAGATAAATAGCTTTAAATAAAATGTATCATTGAGTATTAATGAGGGGCTCGTGACTAAGTGGTAACCGAGTAGGTTAAGTAATGCTCGCCAGGCCAGTCTCAGGCTGGGTGATCATTCTTAACACATTGAGACCACTCCGTGCCTCGGAGAGCACGTTAAGCCGTCGGTCCCGGGTGCCATACAAACATCACTGGCATTCGTTACGGATAGTTGGAGCCCTAACAAGACCCCGACAACCTGGTCAAACTACAGAACTTCGATATTGCCTAGTACTTGGGCTGTGGAGGTCTGATGGTTGTCACTTCACGTAAAATATCGAAGTTCGGCCTTATCGTAGTTAGACTGAAAGCCGACCCTAACTTGGTTTTGAAAAGGCGCGAAGGATGACTGAGCATTAATGTGGCAAAATAGGCAAACGTTTAATAATAAGCAGTTGTCGTACGTACAGCTAAGGAAAAACCTATTTAAGTACTAGTTGATGACGATCCCTGTTCCCAGAGACTTCCTTCTTAGGGTATAGGTACCTGGGTCTCCCGCAATAAACCCACTTGTGACGGAACACTTGTGGGGGGTAATTAATACGATAAAAAAGGGTATGACGATCACTGAAGTATGATTAGACGGTTTAAACTCAGGATTAGGTTACGTGAAGTAGTGCACATCAGATTTCTGCTTGAATAGGAGTCATCAGACTGGAGTAGTGGAGTCCCTCATAACTCATAACCCATGTAGGGTAACGTGACTGCGATGGTGAGTATGGCGGTTGGGAAAGACGTGTGAGTCGTTTTTATTACCTAAATAATAATATTTTGGAACATTGTAACATGCAACTCTGTCTAGGGATTGTATGTAATATCAGTTCTATTCTATTCTATGACATGGATAATCTGTATCTGTGTGTCTGTGCGTCTGTCTGTAGTATCATAGTAGCTCCCAAACGAATGGACCGAATTAAGTGTTCAGCCGTTTGAAGATCCTAATCGTTGTAATCGTCGCTCTTTTGTAATCGTTGAAGCGATTTTCGAGTCGAGGTATTTTCAATTTTCAATTTGTGATTATTAAATACTTAGATCTGTTATCGATTTTGTCCATCCAAAGGTTTCTTATACGAGGTCGGTACTTGCTTTTAGCGGTAAGGCCGCCTATATATATTATATATATCCACTTCGTGTATTTATTTTAAGCAATATGTCGTCGGTTACAATAAAAACTAAGTGAGTGAGTGGTATTCAAAAGACTATACGGTTTTACTCACGTTTGTATTTCGGGGATGCGCGACTAGTTTCGGACCCGACGGGGCCCTTTTTCAAGGAGTGAAGCGTCCTGCCGTGAGTGAAACCGTATACTCTTTAATAAATATGTCGTTGGTATGTAATGAAGATTATTCTATTCAGTTCTACCTGGCCATTTATTATATTTAGAGCAGTTTATTAAACTTAAGAATATCTGTTACGTACGAAATGGTTTACTAAGAGAACTATTGCGAACTCGTCACAAAACACTTAGCAATAGAAATAGTTATGTAACTATTAATTTGTAACTATGCAAGTCTAATCTCAGTTTTCGTTAGAATACGAGGACCAATCTAACTGAACGTAACTTTTAGCAAAAAATTATGATATACTTTTAATTAAATTAAAAAATAAACTACAAATACCATATATTTCTGTCCCAGTTTTATTTTTAACCGACTTCAAAAAAGGAGGAGGTTCTCAATTCGACTGTTTTTTTTTTTACGTTTTTTACCTCAGAACTTTCGACTGGGTGAACCGATTTTGATAATTCTTTTTTTATTTGAAAGGTGGTGCTTCCCGTGTGGTCCAATTTGGTCCAGTTCTGACAATGGCATCCATGAGAAAACCATCTAAGTCTTTTATTGAATAGTTTTTGTTTTGAAGTCGGTTTTTTTTTAAAGAATTTTTATAAGCTTATAATTAACTTGCAATGTTCATATGTTAGTTGTCTTCAAAATTTGAAAACCATTTTTCTCCAACTTGTTGGTATCCGATTGAGCTGGAATTTGGCATGCTTATATAAGTCCGGTGACAATGAATATTTATAATAAACATGTGACTTGATTCTGCGCTTAGGATTGGCTGCAGACCGGGGAGCTCAACCCTCTATAAACTTCAACGGTTTATAGTCCAGACACGAAACTTTATTTATTACTAGCAGCGCCCCGCGGTTTCACCCGCGTAAGTCCCGATCCCGTTGGAATATCGGGATAAAAAGTAGCATATGCGTTAATCCAGGTCTCCAGCTATCTATATACCAAGTTTCATCGCAATCGGTTCAGTGGATTTTGCGTGAAAGAGCAAAAAACATCCATCCATCCATCCATCCATCCAAACTTTCAAATTTATAATATTAGTGGGATCGAACTTTGGTAGTCTCTGTTCTAAAGTTCACCATGGCCTATAAACTTTTGGTTTTTTTACAATTTGTTTGTTTTAAATTAAAATTTAAAAAATATTAATAAGATCTATGATAATTGATAAATATGATCTTATTCATGCATAGAATTATTTACACGAAGCTGGAATTAGACTCGCAATTGCTGACGTTACATTGTCAATCTTCATCGCCGCACCAAGTAGATTAGATCCACCAAAATTACTGGAAAAGAAACTCCTTTTGTTATAAACTTTGCGTTATAACTTATACGTATACTCTTTAAAATTGTAACGTGCAATATTACATACATAACTGTTATGTTCATGTATGTATAAATTAGTGTAACACCTGTCAAATGGAAACGAAATAATTTATTAGTAGCAGGTATTATGTAGGTGTTGATTTATCGATACTGGGAATTATGTTAGTAGCGCTTTGGACGATGTACCTCATTAGCATTCTGTAAAAAAAATATTTTTTTTTTTGTAAAATTGCGTTTTTACAGAAAATACAAATAGGTATGCAGTTGAACTTAAAATGCAAAACTGTATCTATACACAAAATTTCATCACGATTTCATCAAAATCGTTACAAAGTAAAAAATCGTACGTTCAAAAGAATTTCTCGTTTAAAGTAATAAGATATTACACACACATACATACACTCACGCCTGTTTCTCTCAAGGGGTAGGCAGATAATATTAGGTAGGGATAATTTGGTCCCACTCACGTAATTAGGGGCCAGCCTATTGCTGTCATCTTGTGAATTAAAGATAGAAAAAATGTGCAGTACCTATATTGAAACGGAAAGGTATAGAGCAGGACAGAGTCGCATACTTGTATCTCGCAGTAGCTATTAACGGTAAGTCCGAGCCCGAACACGATAATTTGATTTACTAAATAGACTAGTTAATTTTCCACGTTGCCTGTCAGCTCTAAGTATGACGTGCTCGCCTAGAAGTTTTGCCGGTGGTGGCGTATGTGTCATGTCGTTTAGCTCCCTTTAATATTGTTGGACTGGACGATGGCTGGCGCGTGCGTCATGCTCGTAAACGTGTTTCATTGGTCGGGGTTGGTCATCTCCGGTCTATATTTTAAAACAATATGTTACATTGTCCTCACATTTAATTTGCGCTTATAAGCAATGTAATAAGTAACTTGTTAAAAAAAGCATGTATTGTTGAAAAAAAGAGTCCTTGGAGTTTTTTTGCCTGTTCTTCTTCATAGGATTATAAGATCTACGTATGTAGTAATTACTTAGTAATCTGTGGTATAGGCAACTAGCTTCACGACCGACTTATACTGACTGACTTGTACTCCTGACAATTCAAAAATACCTACAATATTTGGTTTAATATATTTTAATATAAATAAAAAACCGTTCTGTAACGTAACAGCGGTAACCTTGTTTCTGTGATCTGAGGCGGGAACGTAGTGTTTGTAAAAAAAAATGAAACGTCAATACATGTCAAATATTATGCATAACTAGTAGCGCCCCGCGGTTTCACCCGCGTAACTCACGATCCCGTGGGAATATCGGGATAAAAAGTAGCCTATATGTTAATCCAGGTCTTCAGCTATCTACATACCAAGTTTCATCGCAATCGGTTCAGTAGTTTTTACGTGAAAGAGTAACAAACATTCATCCTTCCATACTTACAAACTTTCGCGTTTATAATATTAGTAGGATTATAAGAAATATATCAAAATCAAATTTCGATAGATTTCTTCATAATACTTGACATGTATTAATATTTTATTTTTGAACATCATAATTATGGTCATAAAAAATTGTTAAACTCGTTACGTTACAGAGGTGTTATCACATTTTAAGAGCGTTATGTAATAAACCTAGGTCCTATAGCTGAAAATAGTTGAATTACCCTTAAAAAGAAATGACAAAAACCTTTGAAAATGAAGTAAATTCTTCGGAAAATGTTTTTTAAATAAAATGTGAAAAATTTTCATGTCAATTACATTTATTAAGTGGACACTTTCTGACAAATCCAACATCCCATCAAAATCCTCGGTATTGTTTACGTCAATCTTTTCTCTAATGAAATATTAGTTTTATGCTTGTCAATTTTCAAGTAGAATTTGTCAGTTTTAAAAATGACAAGTTTTTCTTAAGTTAATACTTTCTATCATTCACGGGGTCTGTTTCACCCTCAAATATGTTTGAACACACCTTTCTGTAACACCTAAGATAGTTCAATCACGTACCGTCTGTGAAAGTAGTAAACATGCTAATATATCTTCCGACAGGCAATTTTGTTAATAACATGTTCAATGTTAGATACTAGCAGCGCGATGAACACAGTTAATTTGGATTACACAATACACACCTTTTTTACACAAGCAGTGTTATGAACTTGGTGGAAAATCCCTCAATGTATATTGAGCAGCGCAGAAACGCTAATCCTTCGTCGTGTCCAACTCATCGTGATTCAGTTTCGTAAAAAAATGTAATCGCAATGGCTTTAATACAAAAGCTGCCCTAAGTATTTACCTTTATAACAGTAAAATAGTACATATTAATGTACTTCAACATAGTAAATAATTTAAAATAATTTAAGCTGTGTCCTTTAAAAAGCGCAAAGAAAACGTTGTAAATATGTAACTGTATATTTTGCAAACATTTACTTGACTTTATGCAATATATTTTTATAAATATGTAAATAATAATTGTAATACATGCTCAATTAATTACTAAAACTCTGTATCAAATAGCAGAGTGTATCACATCGCAATAAACTCCCATGGAGGGGGGTTAACTTTACATGGAAAAAAAAGTTATTTACCTTTTAATTTAAGCTTTTTTATTATTAACATACTTTTATAAGCTTCACTTGTAACTAAGTAACAAACTTACCAACTAATTACCTCTGTTAACAAATCTTGGAAGTAAATTTTAAGAGCCATTTCACGTTTTCAAGCAATTTTTTAAGATTTAGGTCGCTTAATTTACGATCTTAGGCAATACTTTTAAATTCTAAAATACATGTAAGAAATAGACTAATCTTTAATCTTGTTCTTTAATGTATCACATTTAAGAAAACCAACTTCGTTGCTTTGTGGTCATTAATCTCCCACAACTCGTTTAGTGTAAAATCATCGCAGAGACAATTTCCGATTCCAAAATCTATCAATAATATTTATAAATTTGGGTGAAAAAAATACGTTAAGTATCGGACATATCTTTTAATCTTTAAATAATGTACCATTTTCTCAATTATTGATTACATTAATTAGTAAAAAAATAAAGACTTAGTTCAATTTATACGACTTACGTAATAATAAAGCGTAATTTCAAAAAAATATACTTATTTAAGTAAACTATGTTCTTTGAAGAATCTAATTCTAAAGCTTTTTTGACAATGACTTAATTGAATTAGAAATAAGATCATTTTTAAAACTACTCTAAATTGCTATAAATTGCATAAATGAAATCATTTTTTTAATAAATCTCTAATAAAGGTGCATTACAATTATAACGGCTCAAGATTGTTTAGTCTGTCTCGTCACTTGCGCTACACTGCTTGCATTGTGTCTGTGTGAGTTACTGCGCACACATGCAAAATGCTGCCGTCGTTTACCTAAACTCGAGCATTCAAATTTTGTGAAATGGCTCTTAACCTATACTAACTTTTAAACTTTCGCGTTCCATGACATATCTACTTAAAAAAAAATTATGTATTTATACGGACATTAACGCGATCACGAGATAGGTATTACATACCTCTGAATTGCCTGACGTTTGGACCAGGTTGCACTGGTCGTGGTCTCAGGCTGAATGGCTCTACCATATACTATGGCACGACTGAGCCTGAATTTCCGTATAAATACATAATTAAATATAATTTTAACCAACTTCTAAACTTTATATGTATATGTAGTTTAGATGACAAAACTATAATTTGGCATCTTGGAGCTGATCTGATAATGAAGCCAGGAGATGGATAGTGGAACTTTTCAGTCTAAGGCTAAGTAGCGTCGGTCTGATGATGGAGCCAAGAAGTTTATAGTGGAGCTCTTCGTTCGTTATTAAAGCGTATTTTTTGTAGTTTTTCCAAACTGAAACCGGCAGTGAAGCAAAGTTGCATTGCTTTTCGCCGAGTGATTAAAGTTACCGGAGAACCTAACCCTTCCGTCCCCCCTGTCCCTCTTCCACCCTTTCTTCCAGCCCTCCCCCCTTCCACCCTTCCCCTACTCCCACCTCAAAGGCCGACAACGCACTTGTGACTCTTAAGTTGCGGGTGTCCATGAGCGGCGGCAGTCAATTACCATCAGGTGACCCGTCTGCTCGTTTGCCCCCTTTAACATAAAAAAATAATAACAAAAACTTATTTTCCTACAAATAATTTTGCAACTGCTTGATCAATGGTCAGCGTTATGTCATTTGTGCGTTATCTACCCTTGGATCTGTAGAGATTCTTCTAAACACGGTCTTCTTCAGGGAACTGAGGTCTAAGGCACGGCTACCGTACAAAAAATCAACACAAAGTATTAATTCTATGCAGACTATATTATTTCTTCTGTTCTGAAACCATAAAGGCATATAAACGCGTAAAACGCATTAAAAGTGATGATCTAGTGCGTACTCAACATCACTGTATATAAAATTTAATAATATAATTGAAAAAATGGAGTACTGTCGTGCCTATTTCTTTCTTTATTCTTAAAAAAATAATAAATTACCAAATAGTTAGCGACCAATATTGTATTTGTAATCAACTGTGAAGACGATTGGAAAGTATCTCTTAACAGTCGTGATATCTGAAACAATATTTTTATTGTTGAATTCGTGCACGAATCTGTCTTTTTCACAGGAGATGAATGTTGGTTAACAATCACATTGGACTCAGGGGCGTAGCTACCGCCGTATCAGCCGTATCAATGATACGGGGCCCCCGGGCTATAGAGGCCCCTAACGTGTGTAAGCAAAAATTAGTAAAATGTTATCCACTATGTCACTTAATATCGTGGTTCCCGCGAAAAAACATTTAATAAAAACTGTCATACGTGCCTATAGAGTTTTCACTTCAGAAATGATAAAAGTAAAAAAAAGCAATCTCTTTTTTCCCGGGTTCAGCGTGCGCCCAAAAGTTGGCAACATCCTACATCGGTTATTGTGGGATTCCCCCGTTTAAAGCATTTTTGTTTCTTTTGTGAGAAATCTTTACCCTACATTTGGCCCCCCCAACTAATTTTGATACAGGGCCCCTCCAAGGCACGGTACGCCACTGATTGGACTAAATGACAGTCGCCAGGTAGCCATGACTATCAACGCTCATAAGTAAAACACTAGTCCAAACTAATCTTACTAATATCATAAACGCGAAAGTGAGGTTGGATTGGTGGATAGGTGAATGGATGTTTGTTAATCTTTCACACAAAAACTACTGACCCTATTTTAATGCCATTTGACACACAGACAGTTTACGACTTGGATTAACACACAGGATACTCTTCACCGTGGTAAACAAAGCCCACGCGGATAAAGCCGCGGTAAAAAGATAGCAGTATTATAAATGCGAAAGTTTGTGGGATGTATGGAATGTATAATGTGTGTATTTTTTTGCCTCGCGCAACCAATCTCTGGAACAAATTGTCACCTGCGGTATTTCCGGACCGTACTCCTATTTCAAAGGCCGGCAACGCACTTGTGACTCTTGAGTTGCAGGTGTCCATGGGCGACGGTAGTCACTTACCATCAGGTGACCCGTCTGCTCGTTTGCCCAATATAATACAAAAAAAAAAGAAAATGGAAGGATATTTATTAGAGACTTTTTTATGCAAAAACTACCTAACCATTTTATATGAAACTAGCCGTTCCCGCAGTTTCACCTGCATTTATAGTCACTGCTTCGCTCCTATTGGTTGTAGCGTGATGTTATATAGCCTATAGCCTTCCTCGATAAATGGGTTATCCAACACTAAAAGCATTTTTCAATTCGAACCAGTAGTTTCTGAGATTAGCGCGTTCAAGCAAACATACAAACAAATTCTTCAGCTTTATAATATTAGTATAGATTTGGCACACAGATAGTTTATGACCTGGATTAACACACAAGGTACTTTTTACCCTTTTAAACGTGTGTTTTTAAAAATTGTAAGGAGAGGAATCCAGGGTAATCGGCAAGCGATACCGCTTGTCTCGGATAGGGAATGGAAATGAAACTGCAGTTTCTGAGAACCCGAATGTCAACGTAGGTCATGGGACTGCCGACAGAAGTGAAAACTTAAACGAAACGACGAACTTAAAACCTCACATTAGCAGGTTGGTGACATTAATTAATAAGGAGCTGCAGAACTCAATGTTTAGTTTAGCGCCCTCTAGTGGATCTATGTATTATTAGCGTAACAGTCACGAATTCAGTGCTTTTCCTCATAGCAAAAGTGCACAAACGTGCCTAAAGAAGAATTCACTTCAAAAAAAAAATTAGACCACACCTTTCTATAATACCTGTATAAAGAAGATATCATATCCAAAAAAGCAACAAGACTCCATCATGTCTGTACTTGCAATAAATTCTCTCTACCCAAGGTAAAGGTGCCCTGATTGAGTTCATGTTTATTATTAAAGAGCTGAAATATCACCTTGATACTATTTATTATATTTATACGCACCTACACACTTATAAAGACCGGTCTAAATAACTTCAATAGGTTTCGAAACACTTTAAAGTAAGACTTTTTGTTTACGCGTGAATTAATTAGGTCACGATTGTTTTATTATAAAATGTGTTTTTTATAAAGCAATCAAGTAGTCACATAAAATGCCTACTAATGTAATAAAGCTAAAGGGGTATTATTATTTGGTTAAATGCGCTAACCACTGGAACTACCAGGTGAATTTGATTAAGGTTGGGGTAGACAGCGGCCCTCGACCTTCCGACTGACGCAGTTTCTTTCCGGGCACGGCTGCTTCGGGAAGTACCTGCACTCGGTCGCTAGGAGGGAATTGGAGGACTCCAGAAGGGGTCACATGGCGTGGCGATCTCGAGGCGGTCCAGAGGAGGAGGCCATCGTTCAGTCTTGGCTATATCCGCCTCCATCTCCGACTGAGGAGGTAGATGTTGGGGCTGGCCGCCTTTGCGATGCGATTACGCAAGTATGCGATGCAGCCATGCCCCGAAGTCAAGGTCATCGTCCATCGTTGCGAAGAGCTAGCAAAACTCCGTGCCACCTGCATTCGTGCCCGGAGGTCCTACACCCGCAGCCGGTGGCGTCGTTGCAATGATGGGGAGGAGGACCAGCTTTACGAGGAGTACCGCGAAGCGCGGAAGACTCTGAAGCTGGCCATAACGCGCACCAAAGAGGAAAAGAGAAAGGAGATGCTGGGGGTCTTTATCGTGACCCCTGGGGTCGCCCGTATCGTGCGGTGCAACAGAAGCTTCGCGCGCAGCCCCCCCTCCCCACTCCCATACCAAGACTCTCCAGCCCAGCTTCCGGTAGCAAGTGGTTGACGGTCTTTTCCCTGAACGGGCAGAACACACGCCCCGTCAATGGCCCCATTCACCGAAGACGGGGGTGACGAGGAACAAGAATTTCCGTACGTTACGGATGTGGAGCTAGGGGCAACCGTTCTGAGAATACGTTCGAATAATACCGCCCCTGAGCCAGATGGCATACCTGTCAAAGTGTTGGCCCTAATCCTTGGCCACATGGAAGACCGCTTCAGGGAACTGTTAAACACAAGTATGGTGGGCGGACTGTTCCCTGAATCCTGGCAAAGCGGGAAGCTGATGCTTTATGTACGATTACAAATCTTTAACTTTACACATTTCATCTACTTTTATGAAAAACGAAGTCAAAATTACCTGGAAATTCAAACGATCATAACTTGTAAACGGATAGCTTTTTTTTTCAAAAATTCTTATTGTAAGTGCATGCTAGAGTCATGCCCTTTCAGTGATTTAAGTAAGTGTTCCTTTTTCAAATACTCGCAGTATAAGACAAATCAACTGATCTCCGTCATTGACAAGAGACAAGGTGACATACATCCAACAATGACTACATCCTGTCGGTATTCCACTATTCTGAACAAACACTGTCAGCAAAGGGAAAGTGTGAACACACTGTTCTGACCTTGAGAGCAATGTTATATCGTTCGGGTAAGCGTGCTTGTCAAAGAAACGATCAAAAAGTTTATTTGTTCGATGGTGTAATAACATTTTATTATTTACTACCTGATGGCCGCGCGGCTTCGCTCGCGTGTACATATTTATAAATTTCGCTTGGAACCCTATCTCTTTTTCATCATAACACCAGCTATCTGCCAGTGAAAGTCCCGTGGAAATCAGTCCACCCGTTCCGGAGATTAGCCGGAACAAACAGACAACGATTTAAAACTTTAATTTTTTCGTATATGTACCGGGTAACATTCGGATGCATTTAATAAAAACTATTTGTATAGATTATTTATTGGTTAATAGATGTCTATACCTTCATATCTATTATATGATGTGCTTAGTTCGGGTCTAGGAAAGGCTGTAAAAAAAATTGTTAAAAAAAACAAGACATTATGACTAGCCTTAATACATAAAAACACACCCAGAACAAGGCAGATAGACATATACGTGCAAACAAATATTTGCACTTAGTGGGAATAGAACCTGTTACTCCTAAGATAGTAGTCATCGCGGCACATACTTGCCACACAAATGTCGATAAATATTTCTAATTTTAAAATTTATTTAGGCTAGGTAGGTTTGGTAGTGCGGCGTCCCGTTCGCAATAATAGACCGAGGTCGTGTTGTCTTGTGCCATGTTATTAAAAAAAAAAAAATAAGCGGTCATGGGACTGCCGACAGAAGTGAAAACTTAAACAAAACGACGAACTTAAAACGTCACATTAGCAAGTTGGTGACATTAATTAATAAGGAGCTGACAGAAGTCAATGTTTAAATCAGTGCCCTCTAGTGGATCTATATATGTATTATTAGCGTGACGGTCACGAGTTCAGTGCTTTTTCCTCATATTAAAAGTGCACAAACGTACTTAAAGAAGTTTTTCATAAACCTGCTACTAGAAAGGTTTTCGTGGATAGTGAAATGACTGAGATAACAAAACTTGCGAAGTGTCTATTGCGAATCTTAAAAGTAAAAACAAAGTCAACGACAACTCGGTTAAATAACACTCTTACACAGAACAACTGCTGAAGATTGCTTTTTTTTTACTTTCGCAGTCAATCTACTTCTAGTAATAGGTAACGTTAGCCAATTTTCCCGATACCCTTATAATAATAAACTCATGCTTTAGTGTTGCCAGTTTTGGAGATTTTCCATTAAATTCGGGGAGGAAAATGTTGGTAAAATTGGCGTATTCGCAATGTGCATTTCCTCAGATTTGATTTGAATATCCGACCGATATTTGTTTGTCTTAACTACTCGAGTGATCATCGTGAAATTTTGTAAACATGGTCTCAGGGGTACTGATAAGGATACAGGGTACTTTTCTTCTTCAGGGTACTCTTCTCTTTACTTTACTTACAGGGAGAACAAAAGTAGTTCTCCCGAGGTATAGAAAAATAACTTTAACGCCAGCGAAGCCCCAGCTAAAGCTGGTAAAAAAAAGTGTGCGCGTGTGCAATTCACACACGGCAGAAGTGAAACTTCTAAATGAATTAACCAACGAATTTTAATACGCAAATGCACAAAAATGATACATGCACGTGAATGACACAAGAAGGCTTCGTAGTATGCCGACGCAAAGACACGTGCTAGCATACGAATGTTATGGGAAACACTATAAGTATACTTGTATTCTATCTCATTCTCTCGCAGGCTAAATCCTATTTATAAATGTTTGTCTCTTTTCAGTGTGAGTTTTACGTTTCATCAAATATTAAATCACAACGATTCTAAAGAAGTTTCACTTCAATAAGCTAAAAAAATAATTTCTTTGATACTTTCATTCTGACTATGACAATAGTAATCCCCTGGTTTTCTGTCTGTGCTGTTCAACATTAACGGTTTTAAGAAAATATTATAGGGATCATTTATATAAAATAAAATTAGTTACACTGTAAACGTTTCCAAGATACTGAACCGGCCGCCCAGTTTTCAGAAATTGGGCTTATAAAACATTAAAAGGTTTAGAGTCCCTAAAAATGTAAGGTATGTTTGAAGTCAGTGCCAAGACCGAAACCAAGGCTTGTTTGGCAATAGACACACAACCATCCGAAGACTTATAACGTCGCCTTCTTCTTAAGCGAGACGAGGACACAGGGCTTTCACGTACGATTAAATAAAGTTCCTTTCAAATGCAATTTTATTCTATAAGCACTCATACCCTTACACCCGGTGGTGATTCACACATATGTTTCTAAACGTCAGACCAGCAATATACATTTCAACCGACTATAACTATAGGTATATTCAAGAAATATAACTTTTAACGTTTTTTGGGAACAAAAATATCTGTACCATGATCTCAATATTTCAACTTTGATTACGATATCTATAACGAACCACGTTTTCTGAGCCGAGGTGAAACAACAAAAAACTATATAAGCACACGGGAGACAACGAAAACTTTGAATATTATCTCAAATATATACAAGCTATAAGTGATAAAATTGCTTAGGTCTTTAAAGAAATTGGCGTTTTATATGGAAAAGTAAAACACGGCCCGGCCACGATTGGCTGTCGCTAGGTAATTTGCACTAAAAAAAAACCGACCAAGTGCGAGTCGGACTCGCGCATGAAGGGTCCCGCACCATCGTACAATATTAAATGTACATACATATAAATAAATAATACAATTTTAAATACTTTTGTAAAAGAAACAAAAAACAAAAAGGGCAGAGAATAAAATCACGGTATTTCAATAATGATGTCTGCGGTCTGCGCAATAAAGGTTCAAACGTTATTTTCGTTCGTTCTTTTTTTTTTGTATCGCACAAACAAAGCTTTGACACACTGTTATAAATCAATAGTACCACTTGATAGTTATCACGTGGTTTGTTATAAAATATTGTTGTCACAAGTATAAATTTAAAATACCCTATACCTACTCAAAAATCTCTTCTATGATAGAAAAGAGCTGACGATTTTCGAACGACTGAACAAACTTTCTTGAATAATACCTTAGAACACTCTTGATCAAATCACCGTCCATCCGTCTCGGAGCTACAATGCAGCAGACAGACACAAACTTTTTGCGTGGGGGGTTAAAAATAGATATACCTAAGTATAAAAATCACAGAAACGAAATGGTTCGTTGGAATCAATCCGACTGAAACCACAGTGTGTATTCATCTTTAATAGGTATTCATGTAATGTGGCGAATAACTCAATAACGACAATATCCTGCTCTTTTACAATAGGGAAAAGCGCAGACGACCTGTGGGTCTAATAGTAAAGAGGTGTCTATAACTAAACACGTTGGCGGTGTGACACTTGAACCTTCCGTCTTCGTTAAAAATATACTATGATGATAAAAATGTTGAGCAATTTAAACTCACCACTCTTAACATGACCTCTTGTTAGGAGTGGTGAGATTCTAAAAAGGTATCAAAATCTAGATTGTGTATATTAGTCTGTAAGTCAATCAATCAAAACCATTTATTTCAATTAAACCAGTAATAGCTATTTTTGAATTGTCAGGAGTAGGAGTCAGTCAGACTAAGTCAGTGGTGAAGTTGCCTGTTCCAATACGTAGATCTTATGGAGAAGAACAGGCAAGAAACTCCAAAAGGCATTTTTTTTCTAAATGTTTTTTACAAATTTTTAGTTACATTGCTTATAAGTGTAAATGAAATGTGAAGACAATGTAAAATAATATTCTAAAATATAAGTAGACGCGCTAACTACTACTATACATATTTAAGTAATAGTAGTCCGGAGATGACCAGCCCCGACCAACGGCACCCGTTCACGTGAGATCATGACGCACACGCCAGCCATCGTACAGATGAACCATATTGAAGGGAGCCGAACAACCCGACACTTACGCCGCCATATTCTGAACTACCAAGCAACACATGAAATTTAAGTAAATAAGTGACTAAGAATTCTATAACCCAACTATTAATATTCTCCTTATATGCGAAAGTTTGTTTGTTTGTCACACTTTCACGTTTTAACTACTAAAGCGATCATTATGAAATTTTAAAAACGCGTTGCCAGTGGTAAAAAGAAAAACCTGAGGGATAGAAAAAAAAAAGGCCAGCTGGTGCCCAGTCACTGGAAATCCAGGATATTCGGCATTCTGGCCTCTGCTACTGCAGTCTCAGTCCCGTTCCCCATCCGAGACTTGCGGTATCCCTTACCCTGGGTTCCTCTCCCTACCCATTTTTCCTTGTACAAATTTACCTTCTTCCGTCTTTCCCATCTTAAAACGACTACTTTCCCAAGGAGGGTTGGTGTCAGGCAGACGGCCGCTCATTAAAGAAGGGCAGAAAGATGTTGATGGATAGAAAAATAAGCGTCATGCGAACGAAGCCGCGGCCAAAGACTGGTAATAAATAAATAGAATCCCTACCAAAATCGAAAAGCGTGAATTCAAACTAAAGAAATCCTACTATAAAACACCGCTGTAAAGTTTGAAATAAAAGTCAAAATTGTTTAGTTCAATACAATAAATTGTAAGAATCTTCGTGTACTTAGAATAAAGAAAGACAGGACAATTATATCACATCGAACCACGATTCAAGATTGAATTAAAGTCTTTCAAAAAACTACAATATTGACTTTCAGAAGCGTGAAAGATGGTTTCATATCAACAAAGAGGTTAAACTCGCCTTTGTAATGGTATAAAATAAAATTTGTGAATCTATATTCAACCTTATTGATTAGAAATAAGATTTCAGTGGACAATGGTTGGTTTTGCAACAGTCAGTCACGGAGGCGTCGGTCACGTGGTGCTCTGTTTGTTAACAGTTGTTGAAACAAATCTTCCGCAAGAATCTTTTGCTCCCTTTACTAACAAGTCACTAGAACGCAGGTATTGGGTTGTTGCGCTAAATATATTTAAAAAAAATGTTATCAACAGAGCCAAAGTGTCATCATACTCGCCCGGTATATAGTGTTTATTGTTCTGTGTACATAATAAATGATTTTTAGGAATTCGGGCTCCTTACTGGAGCTAATCTAGCTGAAACCTACTTTATGGCAAGATTATCTTCTATTTCGCTCGATAGGTATAGTTAATTTCGATAGTTTACTGTACATAATTACTGGAATAGTTACCTATTATTTTAAAAGTGTCACATACTGTATGTTGTCTTTTTAATAAAGTTTGAAATCGATTATTTTTCACTTTACAGTGCCCTTTCTTAGAGCTTTTTGAAGTCGGTTTAACTTTTTTTTAAGTGTTTATTTTCCATGTTTAGTGTAAGGGTACTTACGTACTGAGTAGATACGGTATTTAGAACACTACTTACTGTAATGTAAATTACTGAATTGCAGCTCGTTAAATAATAATTATATTCTTTAGCTTAATAAGTCTGATACGTTATTGGTGGTAAGATTTTTAGTTAGCCTAGTAACTTGCTGCACTTGATGGAATAAGTTACAAAAAAAACGGCCGAACATAGAATCTCCTCTTTTTTTTAAGTCAATTAATAATAACGTTCTTCACTTTAAACATCAATAATGCTTAATTTCAAGAAAAACAACAAACACAGTACATCTTTCCTTCATTTCTGAGAGTTTACCTCGTTTTCCCTCAGATACCATCATCCGGACTTGGTGACAATGGGACTTATTGGACCACCCGGGGAGCATACCCTTTCAAACAAAGAAAATAGGGAATTTTTGACATCGGTCCATAGCTGACGGAAATATCGATGAACATACATAAAAATAAAATATATACAGCCGAACAAAGAACCTCTTCCTTTTTCCGAAGTCGGTTAAAAACTGATCCGATCCACTACAAGAATTTATTCATGCCCTTACAATTTCAAAATGGAAGTAGAAGCACAGAATACGTAATAGTACAGTAGAAGAAAGTAGAGGAGCGTTATTTTTTTATTGAATGAAAACTTCTTTAGCGGCGTTGTGCACTTTTTGGGATTGGTAAAAAATGTTAAACTCGCGCCAGGACACGTGACCCTGATCGAAAATTCGTAAGACGGAGCTGAGTTTATTATATATAAAAAAAAATTTAACACTCGAAATTCAAACATTTATGAGCGGCCAGGAGCGCAGAACTTTCAGTGTACCCTATGTATACATTTAGATATGTTATTACCTACTTTTTATTTTTAACCTAATTATATATATACACACATGTGTGTGTGTGTGTGTATGTATATGCAAATATATTGTAAAGTTATGTTTTCACTTCTAACGTGCAGTCCTACGACTGACTGTTTTTTTTAAAGGTATTTACGAACGGCATTCTGTTGTTTTTTTCTATAAAAAGATAATCATTCAGTTCCGTTTCTCTCGAGGATGAGGAAACGTGTCAAATTGAAAACAATGCAGTCAAATTGGTAACCTCCGCTTTTTAAATAGATAAAAACAACAAACACGTAAACAAAGGCAGTTTGCAACATATACATTTAAGCAGTACAATCTAGGAATTATTGTTTTCAAATGTGCATTCCGTTCGCAAATTTGCGCAAACATTTCTAAAAGGTGGTACAATATTCGTAAAATCTTCGAATGAGATCACCTGAATTGACATACTTGATAAATTACTATTATCTAACTGCCAATACAATAAATGCACGCATTCATGCCTGGCTATTGAAACAGCGTGGTCGATCCTATATAAATTAACAGTAAGAAACTTAATTTAGCTAATTGTGACTCCGACCTAATTACACCACGTGTCCTTAAAGAATTTCCAAAAAAATGTATTACTTTCCCGACCTGCCTGTTCAATGCCATCTTCAGACTCTCTTATTTCCCAGAACTCTGGAGTCTCAGAAATCGTTATGAACCATAAAGACGGCAAACCACCACATGAATGTGCCTCATACAGACCAATAATCTTACTCAAGTCCTCTCAAAGCTATGGGAATTCCTCAAAAGACTCAGTGAGGTTACGGACGGGCACGACATCGTATCAGAGCACCATTTCCGATTCCGTAAACCATACTGCACCAATCGCGTTCACCATTCAGTTAGACAATGTTTTGAGAACAAAAAATATTGCTCCGCTGCCTTTTTAGATATACAGCAGGCCTTTGATCGAGTCGTGCACAAATTCAAATTCAAATTTTTTATTGTGACAAGGGTCTGCTTTGCAAAATCAAGGGAAAACTACCACACTCGTTATTTCACATCTTAGTCTTACCTCCCTGATAGACTCTTTCAAGTCAAACTAGGCGATGCCAGATCTTCCCTGTACCCTATTAAAGACGGTGTACCCCAGGGCCCTATGCTTGGACCGGTCTTATATAATATCTACACATCAGATCTGCCAACATCAGGTGATATCACCATTGCCACGTATGCTGATAATATTGCTTTTTTGGCTGTGGACAGTGACCCTGCGTTAGCAAGTAAAAAACTGCAATTACTTCTCGATGCCACTTCAGACTGGCTTCAGAAATCTAACCACATAACTTTTACTCTAAGTAAAGAAAAAGATATTACACGCCTATACTAGATAAACCTGTTCACTATACACTTGAACGTTCCAGGATTATAATTGACATTGAAAAAGCGGACAAGTGCGAGTCTGACTCGCGCACTGAGGGTTCCGTAAGCAAACAAACTTGTATGTAGATAGTACGTCCATACAGGACCGATCAGCGATCAAGGGATCGCTGATATAATTATTTTATGTTAATGTCAACTAGATGCCTTCACGGGTTCCCGAGGAAAAGGGTCTTGTCAAGACACAGATATAACAACAAATTAATGTCTTTCGGATTTGTTTCTTTGCTTGTGCTGTGAGACCAAAGCTTCTTACCAAATTTCATGATTCTAGGTCAATGGGAAGTACCTAGGTATAGGTTTTGATTTACCTCAAATATAAGGCTTGATTTTTTTACAGCTTCAAGAGACCGTAGACTTATTTATTTAGTATTAATTTCAACTTGATGCGTTCACGGGTTCCTGAGAAAAGGGTCTTGACAGACAGATGGACAACACAGTGATCCTATAAGGGTTCCATTTTTTCCTTTTGAGGAACGGAACCCTAAAAAATAGACGCAGGCGGAATAAATAAAGAACGAATACAAATATCATCTTTATTTCATACAAATTTACTTACAGTCATTGGACACGCGAGTACGAAACGATTCAATAATACTGTCAGTATGACTAAACATTGCAAAATCTAATTTAAGTATCCGTTTTAATATAGGCCTTACAATCACTTATACAATACAACTACAAGAAGGACGTTTGACTCCGGTTTACAATAATACCCTCAAGAATCGCCCTGAAAGAGTCAATTCAAGAGGAGATGGAGGAAGAGGGGAGTGTCCTTAATACAGTTCCAGTATATGAAATAACTGATTACAGTATTAAAAGGTTAACATCTAATTTATAGTCTGTACACCCAAAAAGAAGTCCTCTCGTCGTTGTCTTTTATGGAAATATAAATTTAATACATCATATGTTTATCACATAATATAATGCCACAACTATTTCCATAAAATGACAAAAAAAACCGTTTTAAAACTATATTTCGTTTGATACAGACCATTAACGAAAATAGCTACACTGATATTATTGATTAGACGACAATATTTAACATCAACAATGAATCAACAGAAATTTTTTCAAGAAAACATTATGAAATCCAAAAACTTAGAAGTCATCTAAAACAACATAGAAATAAGTCCACACACTTTACATAATTAACTGGTCACTTCAAGCAATGTTTGATATTGGTTTCACTTCAATAATATGTGATATTTCATCATTAGACGACTCTACAATTGACACGTTTTGTTTGGCATCACTCGCCGCTAAATTTACTTCTTCTACGTTTACTACATCTTTGTGGGTCTCTACTACGTGATTTGCGAGATCACTTTCACCATTTTCAATAGCCGTAAGCTTAGTGGGTGATATATTTGGCGGACTATCATTCAAATTTGTTAAGTCGTTCTTTATTTCATTTAAAACAGCTTTTTCAACTTTAGAACTTAATTCTTGATTTAGAACAACTTTTTCAACTTTAGGGCTTACTTCTTCATTTAGAACAACTTTTTCAACTTTAGGACTTCCTTCATCATGTAGAACAACTTCTTCAACTTTAGGACTTATTTTATCATTGAGAACGTCTTCAGCTTTAGGACTTATTTTGTCATTGAGAAATTCTTCAACTTTAGGACTTATTTTATCATTGAGAACTTCTTCAGCTTTAGGACTTATTTTATCATTAAGAACTTCTTTAACTTTAAGACTTCCTGTTATTACTTCTTCATTTAGAACAACTTCTTCAACTTTAGGACTTCCTTCTTCAGTTAGAATAACTTCTTCAACTTTAGGACTAACTTCATTACTGGCTGCTTTAACTTCTAAGCTAGCTTCTGCAGTAATTTCCTTAATCTCAAGATTTCCTTTGACAGTTTCGGCGATTTCATCACTAACAACTTCTAAGTCACAAAGATTAATATTAGCATTGTTAATAGCTTGTATTAAGGTTTCTAGTGTTGTCTCATCGACTTTGTCAGTGTTTTGAGGCAAATTTTCACTGGTGCTGGGTTGGTTTTCATCCGTTAAATCGCTTTCTTCTTTAGGCACGTTATTTTCTGCCTTCTTTTCAGCCTTATTCTTCTTGGACTTTGATTTCTTCTTTTCCTGCTTTTCTGGTTTCGATTCTGGTTTGGGTGATTCTTCTTTTTGTTTGTTTGTGAGCACATTAAGTTGTGTTTGCAGATGTGCAAGACTTTGGCGTAACTGAGCACAGTTTGCGGCCATCGCGTCGACCTAAAAGTGAATGGATATAAAATGTTATTAAACAAGAAAATACATAGATTAACTTTCAATAATGGATGGATTCTTTGATTAATGGATTTCGTTTTATTTAGTCTAATGCAAACACAAATAAGGTTTTTGCTGTGGGAGAGTCATGCTTCGGCACGTATGGGCCGGCTCGACTCCGCTCGATACCACGTCCTCACAGAGGACCGGCAGTGAAGGAACGCAATGCTTGCATTGCTTTTCTCCGAGTGAGTGAGGTTACCGGAGGCCCAAACCCCAACCCCCCTCCCCCCAATGATGGCGCCGTTAAAAAGAACATTACCCCAGGGGGGTACCAGCTGCGCTAGCGTTGGAGAATCCCCCTCTGGGCATCCACGCTCAGAACACAGTGCACCTGGACGTGGACGCCCAGGCTACCCCTCGTAGTCTGGGGAGGGCACAACCGCGCTTAAAACATCTGCTAGGGGCAAGAGCAAGCATAACAAGGCACCCCTTGCCACGCTCACCGTGGACTTCTGCAACATCAGGGGCATACATTGCAACCTCAACACTGTTCACCACCACCTCGAAACAGCAAAGCCAGCCTTGCTCTTTTTAACCGAGACACAGATTTCGTCTCCAGCGGACACATCCTATCTCTCCTACCCTGGGTACGGTCTGGAGCACTCCTTTGTTCCTAGGGCTGGTGTGTGCGTGTACGTTAGAGACGATATCAGTTCTCGCCGCCTCGGCAATCTTGAAGGCAGGGACCTTTCCATCTTGTGGCTCCGTGTAGACAGCGACGACCATCCCGGCGTGTATGCATGCCTCTATAGGTCCCATAGCGGTGATGCCGAAACTGACCGACTCTTCGACCACGTCCAAATGGCTACAGACTCTGTGCTGCAGCAGATCCCATCGGCAGAGATCGTGATACTTGGCGACTTTAACGCCCACCACGCTGAATGGCTTGGCTCACGCAAAACCGATCATGCGGGGAGATCTGCTCACGACTTCGCCCTGACATATGGCTTGACACAACTGGTAGCAACGCCTACGCGAATCCCAGATGTAGAAAGCCACGAGCCTTCACTGTTGGACCTTCTGCTGACCTCTCATTCGGACGGCTACCAAGTCTCCGTAGAGGCCCCAATTAGCTCCTCGGACCATTGCCTGATCCGGAGTAGGGCGACACTCACGTGCTCGCCGCGGCCGCGAGTTGCAGGCTGCCGCCGTGTGTGGCACTGTAGGTCAGCAGACTGGGATGGGATGCGAACCTTCTTTGCATCCTATCCTTGGAGGCAGGTCTGCTTCAAGCCGGATGATCCCAACGTCGTTGCCGATTCTGTCGCAGATGTGGTGCTTCAGGGAATGGAGCTTTTCGTTCCATCCTCTCTGATTCCCATTGGTGGCAAATCCCAGTCTTGGTTTGGTCGATCCTGCAAAACGGCGTCCCGCCGAAAGCAGGAATGTTACCAAGCTTGGGCAAATGCAGCGGCAGTACGGGATGTAAAGACCAGCGCATTAAAAAAGCAGCTCAACTTTGCCTCCAGGTCCTTCAAAAGAGACATTGCCGAAGTCGGAGCACATCGGCAGAATTGGTGAGAGACTGGCGGGTCTCCCTTCTGGAACTCGAGCATTTTGGTCTCTTGCCAAAGCTGTCCAGGGGAATTTCTGTAGACCATCCCTTCCACCCCTGCTAGTGGGAGATAATTCGTTGGCCCACGACGCTAAGGAGAAAGCCGACCTTTTGGGCAAACTCTTTGCGTCCAACTCGACTTTGGATGACGGGGGAAGCGTACCGCCGACCATTCCGCGGTGCGACAGCTCTATGCCGGAAGTCCGCTTCTTCCAAAGCTCAGTGCGTAAAGCACTTCTTTCCCTCGATATTCATAAGTCGAGTGGGCCCGATGGAATCTCTCCCATCGTGCTGATGACGTGTGCTCCAGAGTTGGCACCGGTTTTAACGCGCCTTTATCGGCTCTCCTACTCCCTCGGCGTCGTCCCGAACTCATGGAAGACAGCTTTAGTGCACCCGATCCCTAAAAAAGGTGACCGCTCGGATCCGTCCAAATATAGCCATAACCACCTTGTACTCCAAGATAATGGAATCCATCGTCAACCGCCAGCTCCTTCGTTACTTAGAAGACCACCAGCTACTTAATGATAGACAATACGGTTTCCGTCGGGGTCGTTCAGCTGGTGATCTTCTCGTATACCTAACACACCGGTGGGCACAGGCGATCGAGACCATGGGGGAGGCGTTGTCAGTCAGTTTGGAGGTGGCGAAGGCCTTCGATCGGGTCTGGCACAAAGCGCTTCTCTCGAAGCTTCCTTCCCATGGGCTTCCCGAGAAATTATGCAACTGGATCACCAGTTTTCTCGCAGACAGAAGCATCAAGGTCGTTGTCGACGGTGCATGCTCCGACTTCAAGTCTGTGAATGCTGGTGTCCCACAAGGCTGTGTGCTATTACCCACGCTGTTTCTTCTGCATATCAATGATATGCTGCAAATCAGCGGCATTCATTGCTATGCCGATGATAGCACGAGTGATGTCTTGTATACCGGCCGCGCTAACATTTCTCGGGAAAACGTCACTGAGAATCTAGTATAAAAGTATATTTAGTAGAGTATAATATATAAAAAAAAAAAAAAATTACTACGTTTTCTCCCAGAAAAAGATAGTGTACTGTGTATTATTACAGGATTAGATTAGATTATTAGTAAGAATAATGAGAAAATATAGTAATTGTGGTAACAGACCTTGGCGTTGGTGGCGGGAGCGAAAGCAGACGAGGGAGCGGGAGCGGGCGCGGGCGCAGGCGTGAGCGCGGGTGGCGGGAGCGGCGGCCGCTCGATATTGTGGTCCTTGAGCGTGGCCAGCAGGGCGCCGCGCTCCGCCTGCAACACACACCACACACCATCACTCGACACGCATTCAAAAAATAGAGTTATACGTGTACCTTACTCTAGTGGCAAAATAAAAATAAAGGTAAAATCGAGGTTTCAAAGCTTGCCGACGAATCTCGTCGATGTTTCTAAGTATCACTGCAGTTACATATACACATCGCCGAGCATAATCGCGCCTCGCCAACAAAGAACATACAAATACGTTATTTTTATACCCCATATAATTGATTTACTCCGTTTCATTTAAGCCATTCATTTAGTCATTTAGTCTGGCCCACAATATTCATTTAGTTATGATTTCAATTCAAATTATAAAAAAAATAATGATAAAAAAAAAAAAAATTATATTTCGTATCACAGTTGTCAAACTAATCAAACCATGCATAAAATTATCAATCACAAATTTACTCTAACTACGCAATCTATATCATATCAATCATAATTTTTTTTACAAATTTTACCTATGTAACGCTAACTTTATTGCAACACAGTACAAAATTTTCATTTAACAAGCATAAAATAATTAATTTATTTTTGTTTGTTAAATTAAACTAATTACTCAAGAGACTCAAAAATCCCTTCAACGATTAGGAAAGAGCTGATAATCTTCGAACGGCAGAACACACCTTTCGAACAAAAAAAACTAAATCAAATTCGGTCCATCTGTTTAGGAGCTTTGATGCCACAGGCAGACACACAGATACACATGTTAAACTTATAACACTCCTCCTTTTTGCGTCGGGGGTTAAAGAAAAACAAAATCAACTAACAAATAATATTGTCAATTTAATAAAATGCAAGTTTTACATTTAACAGAGAAAACAGTCTACGAAAAGATGAAAAAAGAACAAATCTTGAAATAAAAACATTCATACTTACACCAACCAGTGCAAAGCTCATACACAGAAAGTACTTAAGCCTGATGGACTAAGTAATAATTAATGCTTCTTGAGCATTCTTAATTAATAGTATTTGCTATTTAAACTACACTTAAAACCAAGTACTAAAAAATAAAATAAATGTATGTGAACTGGAGATCCATATCTTTCACAGGAAAGGTAGGTGCAATTGTCACATTTAATCTGCCAATGTTGTGAAAATGATAAACCCATGGATAAGTACATCACTAATAAATAAGCACTGGCTATTGAGCAATACAATGTATCGCATGACACTGACACGACAGGTCGCTCCACCTCATGTAAAGGGCTGTAGGGTCCGACAGGGCGGCCTGGTATGTCTCCCATCTGGTTTTGTACGAGAGGGACTCTTAAATATGCTGTCTGGTTACCTGCAAGGTTCGACACAAGCTCTGCATGTGCAGCAGCTGTCGGTTGGAGGCGGCGGCGCGCTCCTCGCTGGCCTGCCTCTCCCCGCACATGTCGAGCAGGGCGGCCTGGGATGTCTCCCATCTGGTTTTGTACGAGAGGGACTCTTTCTCCAGCTTTTTGATTTTCTTTGACATCTGTTGTAAAAAAGAATATGAATGAGTTATTGACTGTTGGGAATTGAAGAAATATTAATTGATTTACAAAAGCTGTAGTACCTAAAGCTATAATCGTAATCACGATCGGTCCGGATCTATTTGTCGGATCCTAATACTATAGCCAATACTTTTAACAATTATTTTATCGATAAAATACAGGTAAAACCAAATATGATAAATAAATATTCCTGTTAAATAAATACAAACTATTCATTTATATTCATTGCACCGAGTACACCATTACATATAAACAAAATAATAAGGTCGCTAAAAAACACTGATAATGTGGGATACTTTAGAAATGCAAAGAAGGTATGAAATGTCGTACTTTCGATAAGAATAATATTTTTGTGATAACTTTAATTTTCTTTAGTATTTTAGTGCTAAAAGAGAGTTTGACGTGTCTGTGTATCTGTTTGTCTGTGTGTCTGTCTGTCTGTGGCATCGTAGCTCCCAAAGGAATGGACCGATTTCAGTGCGTTTTTTGTTGTTTGAAAGGTGACTTGATCGAGTGTTCTTACATATAATTCAAGAAAATCTGTTTAGCCGTTCAAAGATCATCAACTCTTTTCTAATCGTTGAAGGGATTTTTGAAGCGGGGGTGTTTAAAATTTTTAAATCATTTATTACATTGCCACTATTATTCTTAGAAAATTAAAGTTATCATAAAAATATTATTCTTATCGAAAGTACGACATTTCATGCCTTTTTTGGATTCCTAAAGCATAGTTAGCATTTTTCGGCTACACCTTAAACGTCACACCGCTAGCGCGGGCGCGAAGCATCTGAGTGCTCAACTGTGCTTACAACTGCATTTAGGCACAGTTTAGTTGGTGCCATTTATTGAGCGCCGATCAAATATCTATACTAAAGATAAAAAATCGGTACCTGTTTATATGTATATAGATTACAAAATATAAATACTTTTATCAGCACATTGGCCTCACCTTATCCATCTGCTCCTGGAATCCTCCAAACATCTGGTTGCTTTTAACTAATGCATTCTGAAATTCTTCATATTTGTCAGTGTACACTTCCAGCTGGCTGCGAAGACCTGAAGAAGAATGGTAAAATAAATGGTTTTGTATATTTTATACGAAGTAAATCACTAAACCATAGTCTAAAATGTGTCTCAATCTTTAGTAGAAGAATATTAAGTACAAAGAACCTCCTTTTTTTTCGTTGGTTAAAAAGCTTAATAGGCCTATTAAAGCTGGTGTAGAACTTTGCGATTAATTACATCTTCTCTCGTTTTGAATAACAACTGTTTTCAATAAATAGTTGTACCATATTCGGAAGTACATAAGTAGTTGGAGCGTGACCTTAACAAATGAACTAACTCCGTTTCACATCTTACTAATATTGTAAAGGAGAAAGTTTGTATGGATGTTTGTTACTCTTTCACGCAAAAAGTACTGAACTGATTTTTTTTTTATGGTATAGGGGGCAAACGAGCAGACAAGTCACCTGATGGTAAATGACTACCGCCGCCAATGGGCACCTGTAACTCGAGAGTCACAAGCGCGTTGCCGCCCTTTAAGGTGGGAGTAGGAGAAGAGGGGGAGTGGGACGACGGGAGAGGGGGAAGAGGGGAAGGACGGGAATAAAGGAAGCCGTTGTAACGAGCGGAGTTCAGCCTACCCATACGTGCCGAAGCATGGCTCCCCACGTATTAAATTGCGACGAAACTTGGTATAGACAGCTGGAGACCTGGATTAACACATAGGCTACTTTTTATCCCAATATTCTCACGGCAACGGAACTTACACGGATGAAACTGCGGGGCGCTGTTGGTTTATAATTTAAGTTAGAGCAAGTTAGAATGTTAGGATATTAGTATGTCTGTACCTGTCTCTATCGATTTTTGTATGATTTCTTTACATGCATTCTGAACTTTTTGTTTTATATCATTAATGGCTTCAATCTCAAGTCTTTGAATATAGTGCATTCTATTGGAATAGAAATTTCTCATCGAAAGCAGCTGGTGTTTCACTATTATGACGGATCTTATGTCGACTGTCGGCTTAAGGTGAGAGAAAAGATGGGTCTCACGCTTGAATGAAACTGATGAGGTCAAACATGGCTACTGCTGACAGCATAGAGGTTAGACATTATCAAATCAACAAAAGTTTTCGTTAGTTTGGCTCATAGAAACAGCTTAAAAAAGCAGAGCGACTCTTTACTTTAGATAAGCTAAGCTGATTAAAATTAATTATTTAAATTAATTCATTAAATTAAATTAAATTAATTTAAATTAATTACTAAGCCCCCCAGCCAAATGGACCGACGACTTGAGGACCTGGGAGGGGCTGGATGCGGAAGGCGGAGGACCGGGTACTTTTGGGAGAGGCCTATGTGCAGCAGTGGACTACAATAGGCTAATTGATTGATTGAAGCTGATTAAAGCTAAGAGATATAAAATATACTTTGTAGAGTCAAAAAATATTTCTTACCCTGTAAGTGGCAAACAAAACTGAGGTAGTTTTAGGTATGTAGGTATCTATTGTAAGCCTACACCTGAAAAAATTTACAATGCAATACATACTTGTTTCTACTCCCTTAAACTCTTTCATTTTGGCTCTGTACGTCGCCACGGTGACCTTGAGCTGTTCTATTTCAGACAAAAGACGCTCTTTATCAGCCTGGTGCTCCAGACTCTGCTTTTGCATCTTAGCTTCTGACAACTGGTTCTCTAAAGCCATTTGTTTCGCCATTTTGTCAACCTTAAATAAAATAGTTGAAAGTTAAAACTTAAGCAAGATGTGAAAAAAACTTTGCAGTTGTTTTGAACCCTTATTTTGAAGCTTGTGCTTCAATCAATGATTTGCTGTCTATTATTAATAGTACTAGGGACTGCAGTCTAGGCCACTCGTACAAGAATGTTTGAGCTAACTTCAATTTTAACCTATTGAGATAAAAAAAATATGTACATTGAAAGGTGAATGAATTGAATACAACCTCGTTTAAAAAAAACTTCTCCTGCCATCTGTAGAAGTATTGGGATTCCTAGTGTCAAGATCTCAAATAAAATCCAGCACACAGCTGCACAATTACTTTAAGTTTGTAGTCAATACAGAGTAGAAGATTACCAGGTCATTACAAAGCGAAGGTTGCTTCTTTGCCGAAGCGAAGGCATATCCAGTCCCCTAAATGGGTATGAGAATCTCCGACAAATCTCTACTTTTAAAATAACCACATGCTACTTTAATTTTACATATATTCTGAAAGATTGTTCAACGTGAAACCTACGGACTGTGCTAGCCTTCACAACCGCCCTGCACCTTCTTACTAGTTATATATAGTTGTTTTAGCATAAAGTTTATTGTTTGTGTGTGGTCATCAAACCAAAACCATTGTTGTTTGTCAGAGTTGCAGAACCACATTCAGTTACAGCTGCCGGGGTTATAAGACCCGGTGACGGAGCACTGTGTGGTTTTAGTCGGTTGAGTCCGATATACCACCTCACCGGTTGGTCCTCAGGTGATGACCCGTGGGGGTATCCACACATTAAAAAAAAAAGTTCAGTTACAGTCAACAGTTGAAATATGTAGTTAGTCAGTTCAGTTACCTGCTGCTCCCTTAACTGATACTGTGTAACAACACTCTTGAATTTCTCAGTCATACTGATGTTATCATCCCTCAGTTTTGCATTCTTCTCATTATTCTGCTGCAGCATAGTTGTGATCTCAGACAGAGTATTCTGGAACTTGGCTTGCGTTTCCTTACGGCGTTCTTCTTCTTCACGGATTTTTAGCAATGATTCTTCCTGCAAAGTTGTAAGTTGTTGTTAATGTGGTACATCTAAGCTCAGCGCTTAAAGCAGGTGAACATCTCGCAAATTGTTGTTACTGGAGACTGGCAGAGTGCTAGCCTCCTCCTTCCACAGTCTCAACTTAATAAGCAGCCAACCAAACAGAAAATTTGATTCATACATTAAAAATAAACATTGCAAAAATATTCTTTCTTTTTTCTTTACTGTTATGTGTTAGATTATTAATGTTATAGATAGATAACACTTTATTCGTACACCATAGTTACAGTAGAAGTATCATACAGATAATGTACAAAGGGCGGCCTTATTGGTAGATGCAATCTCTTCCAGGCAACTTTAGGATAGATCAAAATTATTCAGAGAGACAGTGATAGTTGGTAACAAATTGATTGAGATTGTGTAACAAAATTGTAACAATATTTTTTCATTGCTAATAAATAGAAAATAAAAAGATATGATGTTATGATATGTGCAAGTAGCGAGGAGACTCTTCTATCGTCTTGGCTTTTGGGATTGACCATTGTTATGCTGGCATCAGGGCCGGGATCAAATTCCCTTATGATACTACTTTGTGTGTGTAAAAGTGCTTGTTAACAACAACCTTATGCAAGGTGGAGATGCATCCACACAAGATGGCTTCTTAGTAGTTTTAAGACTGCTAATATTGTTCTTAAAATCTACAATATGATTATGTGTGTATGTAGAACTCAGTTGTACATCACAAACTATCACTATATATTATAAAACAAAGTCCCCCAACGCGTCTGTCTGTCTATCTGTTCGCTATAAACTGAAAAACTACTGAACGGATTTTCATGCACTTTTCATCAATAGACAGAGTGATTCATGATGAAGGTTTAGGTGTATAATTTGTTACCGTTTTGTGTAAATTGGTTGAAATATGATGATGATTGTTGAAGATCTCTAAACTACCCGTGCAGAGTCGGGGCCGGTTCCTAGTATACTATTAAGTACAAGTATTAACTTTAAGTATGTTACACATTATAATGATAGAGAATACTACTTACTTTGATAGCTTTATTTTGTTTCTGCAGTTCTCTACAGAGATTCTCTAACTTAGATTTAACTAGAATGGTCTTATTGAATTCCAATTGTAGCTGTTCCTTCTCTTTCAAGAGCAATGCATAGCGCTTATCAGACTGTTTGATATAGAACTGCATCTTCTTGTTATCTTCTGCTGTCTGTACATACTTTTTACAAACCAGAGACAACTTCTCATCAACAGTTGGTATAGAGTTGAGTGATTTCATGAACTGTTCAATATTTTTATCATCTTTCCTTGTGCGGTCATCTTTCTTGCTCTTTTTTGGTTCAGCGGGGGGTGGTGTTGCGACATTCTGAAACATCCAAAATATGGGGAAAATATTTTTTACAACTTTTGTTAACATTGAGAGAGTGAGCATAGATATTAATACTATTAAAGAATATTTGAAGGATTTAATTTTTGTGGAGTTTCAATGTTATTTCAGCACTGTTACTAAAATTACAGACAACTAAAAAAAATGAACATTTGGTGTTGTTTTTAAAAATAAATAATTTTCATAGTAAGAATAACCAAGTAGAGGCAAAAGAGGTGTATAGGTACCACTTTGTGCCAGCATGGATTGCACATTACAGTCTTGGTACCTGCAAGATATTTTTGTTGTTGTTTAAGGGAGTATAGATTTATATTTTTATACCACATTGGTGGCAATCAAGCATACAGCCCACTTGATGCCCACTGGCATACCTTCCAGACAAGATTGCCTTCCAATTCCAATGTAGTGAAATTTTTCCTTGGCTGTTCTCATCATTACGGTATACAATCACAGGAGAATAGTGTGTATATCTCATCAATTATTATGTAATTAAATAAATCATGTGTGTTCTTATTGGCTTTTAGCAAACAAGGTAACCAAAGCCAAACTAAGGTAGGATAACTAACCTTTGGGATCTAAATACTAGAAACAACATACAAACAGACAGGCTGATTATTTTTACAATACTTATATGATAACAAATATTTTGGTAATAAATGGTAGATATCAATATTTACAAAAATTAACAGAAGATTGATGAGTAAAAAAACACCTATTTTTATATATGATCAAATTCAAAATCATTTATTCAATTAAGACACTAAGTGACATTTATGAACGTTAAATTGAAGCTACTGTTAAAAATCATAGATCGACGCAAATAGACGCCACAGCATGTACTGGATTGTCGAGGTAAATTAGGTGAAAACACCAAAATCTACTGCCTGCTTGTGTCGATCTATAACTTCCAGTTTCCAAAATGCGTAGAGCCTTATGAGAAGAATACTGGCAAAGAAACTCATGGCCACTCTTTTTAAAAGTCAGATCTTCAGGTACAATGGTATTAGTGTTACATAAAAGATAAGCATGATGCAAGCTGTTGCCACCTGAATTACATTTTATTGAAATGCTCCAAAAGCTAACGCACAAACAAAAAATATCACTCAGTGATACCGTTGAAGGTTCGAACCTATTAAACATAGAAATCATTCAAGGTGCACATCAGTTACAAAGTCTACTGTTAAAACTAATTCGTGACTGGATTAAGAGGCTAGAGTTGCAGTTGAACGAACCAAAATAATAGTATAGGCTAAAGCATCGCTGACTAAGCCGACCAGTCACCCCAAGCAGCACCCGTTCACGAGTATGACGCATGGACCAGCCATCGTCTCCTTCGCCATATCAGAGGGAAAGAAACGACCCGCCCCATGACGACGCCGCAAGCAATGACATTTTAGTGAGCATGACGAGCCATAGTCGAGATACTGATAAAAATCACTACTAGTCAAAATTACCATAATAATCGTCACGCATTACTTTCAACTAACAATGGTTTGTTAATAATTTAGTCTAATTATAAGACAAAGAAGTTTGTGTGTATATACCTAAAGACACCTAAGACTGTTTGTCGTTTAGATAATCGTTGATCGTATAGTAGGCTTTCCTAATAAGGTGATTTTTTACAGTACGCTTAAATTTATCTACAGGAAGGTCGATTACATCTATAGGAATTTTATTATAAAAACGTATACCAAGACCTTCGAACGAGTTGTGTACCTTATGTAAGCGATGATAGGTAGCAACGAGTTTAGACTTGTTTCTTGTATTAATATTGTGTATATCACTGTTTTTCTTATAGTCATTGATATTGTGCCTAACAAACATAATATTTGCAAATATATACTGTGATGCAACAGTTAAAATACCTATATCCTTAAACAACTCTCGAAGAGAGACTCTAGCACCTAAATTGTATATTGAGCGGATGGCTCTTTTTTGAAGAATAAAAATCGTTTCAACATCAGCCGCCTTGCCCCAAAGTAGTATACCATAGGACATGACGCTGTGAAAGTAGCTAAAATAAACAAGCCTAGCTGTGTCCGTATCAGTGAGCTGACGTACCTTCCATACTGCGTAAGCTGCCGAACTAAGCCTACCTGCAAGGCTGTCTATCTGGGGTCCCCATTGCAGTTTACTGTCTAATGTAAGTCCCAAGAATACTGTTGAGTCTACAATACTTATTATTTCATTATTTAGAGTTAGATTAGTGCCTAGCTGTTTTACATTTGGCATGGTAAATCTCACACACTTTGTTTTATTTGAGTTCAGTAGGAGATTGTTAGTTGAAAACCAATACAATACATCATTTAGCGCCCTATTCACATCGTCAAAAACTGTTTTTTTACGATCGACTTTGAAAATAAGTGATGTATCATCAGCAAATAGAACTATATCACAGCGATCTTTTAAATAATAAGGTAAATCGTTTATATATATGAGAAAAAGTAGAGGACCCAGTATAGAGCCCTGGGGAACGCCCATAGTAACAGGTAATCCAGAAGACCTCGCACCATTGACATCTACATGTTGAATTCTATCTTTCAAGTAGGAAACAATTAGTTCCAAAGCAATACCATTAACACCATAATGCCTAAGTTTAAGAATAAGCGTGTTGTGTTCTACACAGTCAAAAGCTTTAGAGAGATCGCAAAATACACCTATCGCATCTTGCGAATTCTCCCATGCATTAAATATATGTCTCAAAAGAGTTGCACCAGCATCAATTGTTGATCCTTCGTCCTATGCTTAATAGGAATGTTCCAACTTTGAATCTGTGTTATTCTCTAATGCCACATTCCAATAAACAAGAAACGATTCGTTTTGCTTACGGACGGTAAAATTTCGTTAAATTTTCAATGACAATTTTACCGTCTGTAAGCAAAACGGAATCATTTCTTGGAACGAGCATAAGCGAGGCATAAGCCAACCAACATTATATGACACGTCTCCAAATTTCATTACAACATGTAGTACTATAACTATACATCCAAAGAGGTTTTCTCAGAAACTCTATAACGCAGGTGACAATACTATTCTTTTAATAGAATTCCAAATTCAAACAAATATTTGACCTAAATTAAACCACACCGTACAGTTAGTGTGACTAAACCTTTATCTATAAAATTAGACTTCTGTTAGTACGAAATTAGACTTGTGAGTGATAAAAGCTGCTGAATTTACATTTATGGTAAACAGACTACATCTAAGTTGCTATTGGAAACCAATAATAAATTAAAGAGATATCACTGAAAAATACATGTTAGATAACAATTAGCATTGTCGTCAACCATAAAAGCAGAAAGCATGTGAATCGTGCTTCTGAACGAAAATACCAAAAACATTACGGAAATTGGATGCGAGCCAACTTACTTTTAGGTTATCAATATCACCTTTTCTCGATATTATTCAAATCTCGTACTATTTCTACTTAATCAGATTAAACTCTGCTATTTGTAATCTTTATAAAATAAGATTAATAACGCCAAATGCAGACAATTTAAATATATAAAGGAGGTAAGTCGTTTCCCGACACTCGATAGCATTCTATTTATAAACCGCCTGTAAATTAAAACTATATATATACTTACATTTGCCGTATTGCTTGCAATTGCAGTATCTGCACTTTCTTTCTGAGTATCTTCTGTTGCTGTTTCCATTTTAAAACAATTTATCTTTCATTAAAATATTTCTAAACAAAACGGAACAAGACGTTTCTTTTAGGGTTGTCCACTAATCGCATTTAGTGTACTAAACTAGTTACATAAGTTAAATAATCGATTTAAAAAGTCAATTCCAAATCAATATAATATGATAATCAGTATTTATACAATTATTTAATATTTTTAACATGAGATAGATTGTTCGTAATAATCAGTTGACCAGTGGGCCGGCACACCACTGGAGCATGTAAAGAATGTAAGTATAAATGTTTTTACTAATAATTTTAAATTGAAAACTACTGGCTTGCGATCTTTAATATTACAAAGACGTGCTCTGAAAATCATTGACGATCCCTATGTAAAAACTTTTTCAAGTGCCACTAGCCTCATAAAGTATATAAAGTAATAGCATAAAGCTTAGTAGTAAGTTATACACTGTAACCGAATTTATCGTAAATAAAAATATTTAAAAGTGAAATGATTGACGATCCCAACCCTACAAACGGTCTTAAACCCTTAAGCCGAAGGAGTGACTTTGTCTCCCTGTGCAAGTTTTACCGCTTGTATAATCACACTTTGGACCCTAAATCGTGGCGCACGGTACAGTTCCAGAGGAATTTCCTACCGCGGAACGTTACGGTTGTGAAATTATTGCCCTGCCGAAGTTTTCCCGAGGGAGTAGGGACTACTGTATGGGTTTTTTAAGAATGGAGTATATAGGTTTTTAAAGAGTTTTATATTGTTTTAGAGTGTATAGGTTTTTAAAGACGCGCATGCAAGTCCTCTTAAATTGCAAGCGGCCATAGGCTACGATAATCGCTTACCATCAGACGGGCCGTATTCTTGTTTGCCACCGAGGTAGTTTTAAAAAAAACTAAGTCTAACTATCCACTGGATTAACCGCAAACATACATGGGACAAAGCTGTACTGACCTAGAACAAATAGGGGAGTAACATACGTAGGAGCTCTTTGAATACGACGGATGCATCACATTATATCTCACTACATGCGTCGGAGTTTAATGCCTGATTCCGACACATACAGTTAAACCGACCGGCTACTTTTAGACGGTTTCTATACTCAAACGGAGATTTACCTTTTCAGTTTTTTTTTTAGTTTTGCAAATGAAGTACTTAACTCTAAAGAATTTAATCTTATAGAGCAGATTTATAAATAAGAATAAAAATGATTTTCCTTTATTGTATCTATAAATAAGACAAGTAAGGAAATTGACACTTTATTTATTTTAAATCTTCGTTACCATTGCAACGATGAACGTCTTTAGAGCGCATTGTTCATTTCTTACAACAATCACCATATATTCAATCGATTAAATGCGATTCCGGAAAGTTATGATAATATTTTTTATTATAGCAGCACTGATCCTTTTTGTCCAGAAATTGGAAATTAGAATATCTTTTTCAGTGGCATACTTTCGAGAAAAATATTGTGGAAGGAAACGAAAAAAATGTTATACTGGATATTCTAAAATACTGAGTTATTTTTTATAGGAATGATAACTATAGTTTTTGGACGAATTAACCAGTGTAAGCCAGTTTTGTTCGGATAATCCGTTAGAGGTTGCCAGGCGAAATAAATTTTCTTCTATAAAGAAATATTAAAAAAAACTACATGCAAAAGTTTTTGGCAAATAATTTTATTTCATGATTTTTTTTTTATATTTTAGCGGGCAAACGGGCAGATGGGTCACCTGATGGTAAGTGACTACCTTCGCCCATGGAAACCTGCAACTCAAGAGTCGCAAGTGCGCTGCCAGCCTTTGAGATGGGAGCATGCTCTTTTCTTGAAGGTTTGAAGGTCGTATCGATCCAGAAATACCACAGGTGACAATTTGTTCCAGAGATTGGTTTTGTGAGGTAAAACATTTCTGGAAATGAACTCAATGATATGTTTTTTTATCATTAAAATCATTATGAACCAGGGATATCATGGAAATGAGAATTCGGATCTGAATAGGGATACGGATGTATTATGTATGAATAATATTATACCGTATTCAGATACGGTCAGGGACAAGAAATTATTTTGAATTATTCGATATATTTCGGTTACGGTTGCGGAGCTCCATAACATCCCTGTTGTATAGGAGGTGAACCTCATCTGGGACTACCTTGAATTGCGGCTATTTCTCGCTTTTGAGGTTTAGATACTCTACTTACCTGGACCTTCATGCAGTGTATCTTGATGATAACTTGAAGTAGCATATAAGCAGTAACCACAACAGGTGCTTAGCTTAGACTTAGCTAAGTTTCAGGATGGGGATGCTTAATTATGATTTATTCATCATCTGTAAAACTAAGTGGAGTAATCGCCACATATGGGTACTGTAGTCCCCAAAAAATTGGGTGTTGCATTAGTTAGACTTGACTATAAGTTTTTGAAGAGAGAAAGAAATGAATTTATTTTGTACTCCTGTTTAACATGAGTAAACATAGTGACTGTTGAAACAGTAAATTGAACACACTAAAATTACATTATGAAACTATTCTATGAACTAACTTAAAACTAATAGGGTACAAAAATGGTTATTAGCTCAGCATTGGGCCACTTCTTAGTTAAGAGGTGGCGCTGATATTCTGCTAAAACCGGATGTAATGACGCTCACGGACAACAGATAGCGTTAATACATAAAATTCATCTGTCTGAAAATTTATACAATTGTAAATAAACAAATAAAAGAAAAACCAAAAAAAATCCAAAATACAAACAGGTATAAATAATTTTAATTAGAAACTATACATTCTGCCTGTTTACATTCAAAATAAGACCCTGTCTCAAAGCCCACAAGGCTTACATCTCGCATGAAGAAAATTTAGTCAATCATAGTCAAGAGAGTAATACAAATTTTCAAATACATATTTAAAAAAAATAACTTATTTAATAATTTTAAAAGTAATAATTACAGTACCCTCATCGTAAGCTTTCTTAAAAGGATAAGGTGTATTAACAGTTTCTGATTGGTACTATAAAATTAAATAATTAGTATATTTCTAAACTTTGCAGCAAGCAATACCTTGTTATTTTTCAAATCTCTATCTCTTTCATACATTCCGTCAGAAAGAAGGGAAGCGACCAGTTGGTGAGTAATCGTTTTCTTCGATTAAAATTGTGTAAAGTAACTTTAGTAAACTTTCAAATTCATTTTTAGTACTGAAAACCGGTTAGTGCATCAATAACAGTGCTAATGTCGGGTGAGTGAGATTATTTTATACATTTGTGTGACCCCGGCCGTAGTCTAGTCTGACGCGAGCCGTTATTTTTTAAGATTTTTGTAAAGGTCAATGCGCCGTGATGCCGCAGGACGATATATCCAGCTCGCTGGGCATAGGCGTGTGGAATAGGTACACCTCATATTTGCATACAAAAATTTACAAAACGCGTCAAAATTCTCTTCTTTCCGGATTATTATCACGCCACCGCGAAGCAATAGAACAAAAGAATTGAAGGAACCGTTACATTTTGTTTGCCGCATGAATGGAGTGACCGCACTTCATGTACGCTAGATTCATTATTTTTACAGTTAGAATGTCTAAAATAAGATGTAATTGCCGGTATTCATGTCTGTTTTTTCCTTTCGCAACTTGCACACCATATTTTGCGCCGTTATGGATTTAATGAGCTATAGTTTTGTGTGCATATTTCCTTGTTCGGAATGTCGCTAGAAGTTTCTATAAATAAAACAGTCAGTAGGGTCCCCAGAGGTTCGTTGTTTTTTCATTAACATCGCTTTTGAATGATAAGGCGAATGCGCGTTAGTTATAGCAACATATTAATCTGATTGACTGGTTCATTGGTTCAGTTCTACTGTTTTCGTGCATCTCTACTGCATTATTTTTTCAAAAGTAGTACTTGCATTCTTGATTGATGTATTTTATCATTTTGTTTATCAGTATTTGATCAAGCAAGATTAATCTTGTGATGACAATTGAAGTATTCAGTTATGAATAAATTATACATCTGTCGGACAGAATTAGACAAAAAATTTCTTTTAGTCTGGTTTTTTTCATCCAATTTCTGACCAGGTGTTTAATGTCTTCTATTTTCATTAATAACTCTTGACTATCACAAAAGAAATGTTTTTTTATAGAAAGTCTGTTATCTGCAAAATAACCCCTGTGCATTAAAATTTATGGATATAAACTGCAATCTAATTTTACATTATTATATGTAAAAAAAATCTGTGGATAGCCCACAACCCTCAACAATTGTACTTGGCACATGGAGCATTTAAATTGCTGCATTATGCTTGACATTCATGCACTTTGGCTTAATCCATTCTGGATGATAGATCTATAACAATCAATAGGCAATAAACCTATAATGACAGACAGCACAAATAGACTGCTGACAATGCAGAAAACAATATTTAGTACCCAATACTTGTCTCAAAACTAGTTAATGATACTTCTGCATCAAAAAAATCTCTAAGTCACCAAAAGTAGGATGTTTTTTATGTATGCAACAAGAAGGATAAACTTAACATGCTGAAAACAACAAAATAATATGCACCCAGATCCAAAACAACATAGTTAAATGTAATTGATCCACAATAATAGTGGTTAGGGCAAAAAATACTTCTGTTCAAACTGAAGCACTCAACTGGTCACTTACATAACACATGACAACACTTTTATTTTAGGATAAGGTAGTCTAGTAGTTCTAGTCTATCCTTATACACCCGCGTTAGTCCCAGTGCTGTGGGAATATAGTGATAAAAAGTAACCTCCGGCTATATACATAACAAGTTTTGTCGCAATCAGTTCAGTAGTTTTTGCATAAAAGAGTAACAAACATCACATAATAGATACAAAAAAATGTATTCCAACCTTCTTTTGCTATAATTGTTAACATTATCACACACAAACATATCAGTCATACATGATTCTATATTTATTTAATATAGAACAATTAGCAATGGTCATGTTTCTACCTATATCTCAGAATCAACTTGACCAGTACATTTATTCATTTCTATTTCTCTACTCCATCTCATTATAATATAATTGCTGAAAATCATTTATACATCAAATGTTTTCATTACACAGCATGAATATATAATCGTGAGTGGTCTTTGGTCATTCATTACTCTGAGCTTATTTTTTTAACAAATCACTTTCAAATGTTATTTTGTAACCTATTGACTGGCCTGTTGGTCTAGTGGTTAGGGACCCTGACTGCTAAGCCAGAGGTCGTGGGTTCGATTCCCACCCACAACAAATAATTGTGTGATGAGCACGATGATTTGTTCTGTGTCTGGGTGTAATTTATCTATAATATGTATGTATTTAGAAATATATAAGTATGTTCATCAGCAGTCTGGTTACCATAGTACAGGCTCTGCCTAGTTTGGGATCAGACGGCCGTGTGTGAGATGTGTGGAGTTATTATTATTCATGTACTTATGCACTTGCATATCCCAGGAGGAATAAAAAACATATGGACACAAAATACACTCGCTCTAAATAAATAAAACCTGTAAATAAATGTCCTATGTGGGACGCACAATACTCTAGGCTGGGGCTGTGCGTGCTATCCCTGCAGTCTAATTATTTTTATAGTGTTTTATAAGTATGTACTTATATACCACATCTATGGCAAACAAGCAATAAGCCCTCTGTGCTTTACGCTCCTTTCTTGAAACATCCCATACTCTAGTCCATCTAGAAAAATTCAGTAGGAGCTCATTCATCAGCTGAAGCGTTCGCAGGAGGTACTGTGCGTGTACATTAGACATATCTAGAATTGTATTGTTATCTTAAATTATTTATGTTTATGTTATGACCATTAAAACTATACTTTTTCCTTATAGCCTATTTAGTCTAAACGGGTCTAGTTATTACTTACTTATGTTGATGACCTTTTTCCTTTAGTTGAACTTGTTTGTATGATAGTAACATATACTGACAGCAATATAATAGTAATATATGAGATAATGAGATAAACTTTCAACTAATTGGTGTATTATTTATAGTTTCTGTTCTGTTTCTACTTTCTGTTCATTATTGGAGTTGGATTGTTTTTAATGTTGTTATGGTTATAAAATATGTGTTTAAAAAGTATTTATCATCGTCTGCACCTTTTCCAAACTAAGTTGGAGTCGTTCAACTTCGATATTTTACATAAAGCGACTGCAGCCATCAGACATCCATTTGGTCCCACTGATATACATATTTGCTATGATACAATTTAATTTCTTTTTGCGCGTTAAGCAGTTACCAGTGTGTTAAAACACTGGCTCCGCTGTAAATTTAACGTCAAGGTGGCATGTAGGACTCGAACCGACTTAAACCACACAGTCCACAAAGGCCCCGGCAATTAAAGCACGTGCCGACGGTTACGGGATCATATTACCGGGGGCCTCAAGGCCAGAAAGGAAATCCTTGTGAATATCGATTTCTCTTTTTGACTTAATATTACTAAAGATTGAATAACGACACGTCGCGCCTTCTGGTGCGCTGTATCGTAACCTGTATATCCTTGTAAAATCAGTGATCTGGTATCCCTCGCTCGTGGGGTTACATTCACAACTCCTGGTACTTAACTGTAAGAACACTATCAACCTCTTTAAATTGCATACTTTCAGATCTGGTACTGGTAGATAATTTAATATGTAATTCTTGTCTTTGAACACGTAGGGGAGGGTTGGTAACAGGGATCACTTTTTTTTTTCAAACTCGTATATACAGTTTATCGCTAAATCATTGTTTTTTACAAAAAAAAAATATGAAAGTATATTTAATTTTTTTTAATTATTCAATTTGAGCTAATGACGGTTATTGAAAAAAAAATGGTCATAGAAAAAACAGCAACCAACTGTCCAGAATAATTACTCTTTTAAAAACAATACAACATTTGAAACACGTAAAAATATGCTTTCGTTCTTGTCTGTTGACCGGAACGTCGCAGTAAATACGGTAGAAACGCTTGTTTGGGCTAGGCCGAGGGAGGTGTTTAAGAACAGCTACTAAGCGTTTACTTTGATCACTTGCGTAACATTATGCGTCGCCAGTTCCTTTTTATTGAACTTGGCTAGATACGCTGCCGCGTGTCTAGATATATTCGAAACTATAGCGAATGATCCACTGTAACCCACTCTCCCATAAGTTACGAACAGCTAGTAGTTCTAGTATTGAGTGCGTTTTTTTTTTGTAGATTAAAACATAAGCATTGTAAAATAGATGATATAACGTACATGAGTAATAAGGAAATGATTAATGCATTGTAACCTTAATTCTAAATAAAACTAAGGGCGTAATCATTATTTATCGGCACAGAACAAAAACAATAGGTACCTTGAGTTAAGGAATGTTAAGTGATTGCATGTATTGAAACAAGGAACGCGAACTCAATAACATGGTACATGCAAATATGGCATAATGACGCGCGGTCGTGTGTGTCGAGACAGGAACCGATAAAAATGGACAGGAGTTGTTTCATTATGGTATGTTTTGATTTTGTTGACGTACGAATGTGTAAGGAGCTTTGTGATAGGAGCGATAGGAAGCAAATATCCTGTCAATTATTACGTCGTCTTTGATATAACACTAAGTGTTTGCCTGTAGCTTTGTTTGTGACAATTTGTGTGTGTTGTTTGTGGCAATTTCCACAGTTTATGTTAACACAGCCACACTCGAATCGAGATTAAATCTTTATATAGGTACGAGTATACGTATAAAAATCAATGTTTGTTTGTTCATATTTTATGCGGCATTTTTGTTCGTATTTTATGGGCTGCCGTACCGTTCATCCGATCATCATGAAATTTTACATACACGTTGCCAGGAATATAGAGCAAAGGCCATAGGGTAACTTTCATCCAGGAAAAAGTTCCCGAAAAATTACTTTTACATGAGCAGAGCCGTGGACAAAAGCTAGTTAAAGAAAAAAAAAATAATCCAAATTTTATCCAAGTCCTATTAGCTGTTGGGACATAGTTGCCTAGTGGCGTTTGATCTCGACTCCTCTCACGTAGATCCCTGTGCCCATTTGCTTGTTTTAATACAGAACACGATATATCCGTATACAATTTCTTCCAAATTCGTTCAGCCGTTTCGTACATATAGAGACCCCCAAACTTTTTCCTTGCTAGTTTTTTTTCTCCTCTACTTAACCTTTACCTTCCCTACTATAGGAATGTGAACTTGTATTTTAACATTTACTAAACAAATAAAAAAGAAGGCAGCCACAATTTTGTAGTCAGATTAACGTTCCAAAATTAATAGTTAATTTCCATTCTAGCATTTTCACGTAACTAACAGACAATCTTAGTGGTCATGTTGTTGATTATTTGTACCTCTATAGTTATCATAGAAAGGTTTTGTATAGGTGGTCGTTACTAGCGCTCTTATCGAAGAAGCCACGTGGTCGCACTTGAACCTAAGATGCACCAAGTCATTTGCCACGCGACCAAAAATAGACCTGGATAGCGTAACGTTAAAAAATATCCGTAAAGGGGTTCGATGAACTCGGCATGAAATAGCAGACCAAGCGTGAAAAGTGAATTATTTTTCCATATTTTTGATATGGTGCAGAAATTTGGACACAATAAAAAAACCGACTACGAGCTAAACGGAGTATTTTAACTGCTATAAAACATTGAAAGCCTGAGAAAGCCAATTTTTTTTCAACAGAGCAGCAGTAATGAAGCTGGAATCGGTACGATCGACAGCATTTTAGCTCCAGTAGGGATGATGCTGAACGGCACAATGAGACTTCTGCTATCGCTTAACTGTGTCAGACGTGTCTGATGCCGTTGCCGCACTTACTTTTTATTTCAATGGAAGTAATCTTACATCAATTCTATTGTGTGGCCGTTGGTGTCTGCCGCGTCTGCGATCCCGATCGCTGTCGGCAATGTCAGCAGCATTGATCTTTTTGTGGTTCTTGAAAATTGAAAGTCCAAAGGCCGACCAAATTGCGCCATTTGTTGTTATCCGCTTCGCTTGGCACCGGTTCAATTGAAATAAAAATCGGTTACGAGCTAGCTTCGAGAGTGAGTGAGTCAAGTCTTGACTGATTCTTGATATTCCTAAGGTCCATTTTTGACATTTCAGCCAATTTCTTAAGTGGTTTGTTCTTATTTTCGTTAGATGAATGTTGTTTTTCGTTAAGTTTCCCTGTAAATTCTTGACGAGGCTTCTTTTAGTTATTATAATTTTTAAGTTTTAAATAACCTCTAATATTTTATCGTGAAATAATAATATTGAATTATGTAGAGTACCTACGAATATAATTATAATTACTTGGTCACGCAATTGTAAATAAAGTTAATTAGGATATGAACTTTATATTTTAATATGTATTACAGTGCTAAGAATTTGATGCTTCTAGACTAAATAGAGGACAATGGTTGCATTTTCTCGCCTTGATCTGCTTTCAAGTATGACAGTATAATATAATAATATACTAGATGTGTGAATCGATACTAAATCGCGGTAATATTTTAATAAAAATAACATTTATTAAGGCGGTTTAAAATAATAATTGCGATATGACATTTCTAGGAGTAATACCATACCGTTCCAAGTATATTTAGCATCAAAACCGATTAATACAGCCTAATACAAGTTCTTGTTTTGGAATAAATTGAATACCTACCGAATATTAATCGAATATTCGAGATGTTTCCGAGAAACATCTCGAATATTCGATTAATATTCGCCAAGGGCCGGGCGGCCTGTGTGACGCGTCTAGCGATCCCCGTTTTCCAACGAGTTGCGCCTCTGTAATTATGGCTTGAGAATGTGTGCATCACTGGCAAAGCGGTGATATTATGACACGAATCCGAGCTGCTTATTTTGTGCCCTACAATTAGATTCTAAAAATAATAATACTGAGTTTATGTTTTTTTGGAAATTACCAAATATTAGTGTACCTATATTGTGTCACTGTTTCTGGATCCTGACCAATAAGATCAGATAGATTCTACTGTTTGAATCTAGATATAGGATTTTGGAACTCATTGCGCTGTGGTTTTCCTATACATAAGTATATTATATTTATTACATACAAACTTAGTAAATTTTATTGTCGGTTGCTATCCATGTAGATGATCGATCGGTCATCCAACTGGACGAGACTTAACGACATGCTACAAGTATAGGCCTAGGGTATTTTGGCTAAGAACTGTATTATTAAAAAGAATGGTGTGTTTCGCACTTACTTAACTACTATTCTCTTGTCGGACCATCCAGAACAATATTAATATTCTTTATAATATGCTATGTGTGCGACTTTATGATAAACAAAGCGGTCTTGTAATTAGGACATTGCCATTTAATACGAGCGGGTGAAATGTTTATCTTCATTGCAACGTTTTTTTTCTTAGCTTTTAGGGAAGTCTGTACTGAACTCAAGTCTTGTAAAAAAGTAAAACCGACATGCAGGAGAATTCATAACATCATAACTTTTTGTTTGAAATTGATTTAATACAACTTGCTTTGTAACATTTTTGTAATCAGTGGAATTTCTATGAACACTGACGTCATAGTCGGGAGTTTATAATAATATAATAACATTCTATATACATGGAATTATTATTAATGGTTATTATTAATTTATGTTAGTTGGAGAATAAAAATACTAATACTGCTATTGTTAGAAGACGTGCTAAGTGACCCTGTCTGAATGCGTGTTAGAATTTGAACATCAAATTATGATTTTTGCAGGAAGCGAAATTAAAATATCTTTTTAAAATCATTAAAAAAAGTAAAAAATACTTACATAAGCATTCCAAATTGATAATTTGAGAAAGAGGAACTCTAATTGTAGTAAATAAAATAATTGGTTAATGTAATAATGACGATGAATGATTATGATGGATGAACAGAAATGTTAACTAAGCTTGGTGCTGTTTTTCTGCTGGTATGCAGTATTACCAGGGCTCTATGTGGAGAATAGTTTGCAAAATAGGTAACGCGCAAGTTTCATCAAATTTTATAAACAAACTTTTTGTCTTTAATATGCGTAAAATGAATTACTAACCGATGCTAAAACGAAAGTCTAGAGACAATATGATTGAGATCGTCCAGTTTATTTAGTACTAACCTTTCTCCCCAGTTTCCCTGCGTTTATGGTCACTGCTCCACTCCTAAGGGTCGTAGCGTGATGTTACATAGCCTTAAACCTTCCTCAGTGAAAACTCTATCCACTCTATCCAATATAAAATTATTATTCAAATCTGACTGACAGTTTCAGAGATAAGCGCGTTTAAACAAACAACCAAACAAAAACTTTATTAGTTTAAACTGGATATTTTTCGCTATCGTGTGCAGTACAACTCTGTTATATTTTCTAAAGGTATTTATAGGGTTATCAACGCGCGTGACACCTTACATACATGCCTTATTAGAAACAGGCACGCATTCACTACTATGTTAATCACTTGCCTTATGAACTCTAGGGAATCTTGTGGAAATCAGCCTTATTTTAATCATTGTCAATCAACTTTCACAGCAATGGGAAAAAGCAGCTTATAACCTAGTCACTTCTCTCTAAAGAGTCTAAATATCCCCATGATAACACATCTGGAAGTTAATTAGAAAACAGTTTCTAATTAACATTGTTTCTACAGAGAAACAATGTCAAATGGTATAATATTTTATTCTTAATACCGTTATATTCTACACGGACGAAACACAATAACTTAAGCAAACCAAATGTGCTCTAAAACTAATAAAGGTTATGTCATATTATATTTTCTAGCTTCTTTTGCTTGCTTTTGGTTGGTTCCTTTCATTTACGAATTCTGAAATTCAACCAACCATCTCCTTTCTAAAGTTGCTTTCAAATATCAGAACGGATTGTGTCGCTAGATCGTAAACTCTCAACACAGTAGCCTAAAACCTATACCGGTAGCCTTGCCAAACACTATACGGCTGAATAAGAAATCTTTTACATACCTGAGTTTTCTTTACCTTTATTTTATTAAAGCTGTTCTCCGCGACTTCGTTCGTGTGTAAATTTTGGTGAAATCTATCCAAATTAATTAATTTTTCGTTCCGTAAGAATCTCCTACAAAGTATTAGAAAACAAGAAATCGGTCAAGTCGTTCTCAAGTTATGGCGTGACCAAGGGATATTATACTTTAATAATATAATATTGAATACCTATTGGTATTCAATATTATATTATTAAAGTATTTGCCAGCCCTACGCTGAGATGTTATTTCCAAAAGCGACAGTTGAAGGTCGTTCAGTTGTAGTAGGCGATGTTTCTTGAATTCCAATATGGCTGGAAACGAGATTATCGCCATTATCAATAATTCGTCACAGAATACATAACTGACAATATAATGAGATACAATCACATTCCTTTACGCTACTACTGTATTAACATAAACAAAGTTTTCTGTGTTGCAAAGCATACTAAATCACCCGACACAAAAAAATCGTTGACCAAAAGTAATTAAATCTATAAAAGTATAGATAAAAACGAAACAGTTCAGTAAACACATCTTAAAAGTCAACTTCAACCTACTTCTATATTGTCTAATCGAAATCAAACTTTGTAGGTATATGTTGTTTGGATGAAAATACTATATTTGGCATCTTGGAGCTGATCTGATGATGGAGGTGGATATAGCGGAACTCTTTAGTGGCTACTAGTAAACCCTTCGAGTTTGGGCTCATATGAATTGTTTTGACTAATCCAATTGATTCGGCTTGGTAACCATGGTCTAACGATGACACCAAGCATGAGGTAGATAGTGTAACACTTTTACTTTTTAAATCGGTTTATTACGCTTATTTTTAACACTTTCCCGCATCATAAGACATGACAGGGCTTTGTTATCAATAAATTTACTAAACTATGTCTAAGTAATCAATGTAAACGTATTATATTTCCACCTAACTAGCAAACTTACACTTCAAGTGATCGCACTATACTTCCTTCTCTATTTCAAGAACTCTAGAAATTAATTCAAGATCGAAATATCCGCCGTCACAAGCAGCTAACATCCATATTAAGCCCGCCGTAGTAATGAGGCTTGTCTGTACGTAACCACTTAAGCTAAAACAAGCGAAGTGCAGGCGGAGATAAACGACACAGATTGCATTAAAACACGCCTTTGATGGCCGTACAACAAGATAGTATTTGAATAATCGTATTTGGACCTTATAGGGGGAAGGTCAGCTGGTCGCTACCAAATTTGAGTAGTAGATTAATCGCCAACTCAAATTTAACTTCTCAATTTAGTTGATATTCAATAGAGTCTGAAGATTGGGTAGCAGTTAGCAGACTTGAATTTTATTAAAATTGGTTCAGTAGTTTTGAGTTTTTCTCTAACCAAGATTTTTAAGCGAATTTAAAGCTACTTTATTCAGAAGTTGAATTCACTAAAATGTAGCGGGTGAACCCGGCTACTATAATATAAATCCGATACCCAGAACAGTGTATTCCGTGCTTAAAGAACAGCTAACAAGAAACTATCGTCCAAATTTGAGACTAATTACATTAGGAAGTCTTAAAACCATAAATTGCCCGGAAAGAATTCCATTGTCATCGTAACTTCAGCTGGTAATTAATCTATGTTAGTTTGGATTAACCAACAGTGTTCATTCTCATTCCACCTATTGAATACAAAAGTTTTTAATATGATTAAAAGTCTAGACATTCAGGCACGCCTTCTACGAGTCAAGCGTTATTGATTCAAATGTAACTATACCTTCCGTAGGCTTCCTAAATCAAATGACCGGTTGTACTCCGTACTTAGCTTGAATTGTACTTGGCTATATATTGTTTTATGCGATTGACTTCCCTTCATTGAATATTTTGTGATTCATCGGTTAAACCTATTCGATAAGTGTAGGCTTTCGCTTCTACAAATATAATGTTTTCCGAAGGAAATTACTTACGTTTTCATGTTCATTTATCGCCTCGTAAAGTAAACATGGCTCGTTTCGGGTCACGATTTTTCTCCCCGAATATCTTAGTGAAAGTTCCAATTTGCCCGTAACATATTTGGCTAGGATTCAAAACTGGTTCAGATATTGCCTCTTGCTTTATTTTCTGACTACCATTTTACTTGAAGTTGATTGAGGTTGTTACCCTTTGTGTGGTTGCGCAGTGAAGTTGCGGTTTCGGTGTTAAGACGGCCAGACGGTCATTTTCTTGAAGTTTTTTGTTCTCAATCAATTTATGGAATTGAAATAGACTAAACCATTGATATACAGATAGGTTTTCTTTATCGCTGTTTTGATACGGTTATATAAGCTTTATAATTTGTTTGACGTCTGTTAAAACTTTTAAGTTGGCCTTGTCTCGTATCTCGTAAAAATAATAAAATAAGTATGTACCAACCATTATGAAACAAAATACAAACTACTACATACATTTTTATATATATGGTTTGTAAAAGAGTTTTTTCATTGTACACATCGGTACAAATTTGGATTTCTAATTATGTCTTGTTCCATTTAAATACGGAGGTTGACTCAAGCTGCTGCTAATAAAAACGTAATAAGACCATAATAAGGTTTTAACGACATAACTTGTGATATCGAATCCGGATATTTGCCACTATAGGCTATATTGATTCCATTAACTTTATTATCTGCCATTGACTTGGTTTTTATATCGCACAAGTGGCATTCAAGCATACGGCGCCGACTGATAATATTCCGCTGCTGTCCTGTGTCTAACATCATGTAAATTTTAACCAATGGAGGTTTACGTACACGCCAATAGAAGTCTTATAATACTAGTCTTTCGTGGTGGTGTGTTACATTTACAATTACCACGTGTTGTCAATAACAGATAATACGTATACTTAATTACAACCTTTTGACAACAAGAATAAAAGAGATAGTGTCGTATGCAATCGGTTCTGTTCAGCAATCACACGAAGATCGGCACATGCTAAGGCGATTGTCAGCTCTTTGCATTTCGACATCCGTAGTTTATTAAATGACCGAATTCATCGTTGCTTTCTGTGGATCTGGAATATACTAATTCATTTGCAAATGCGTAAATGGGTCGCCTATTTGTCCCCCTAAATTAAATTTATGAGAATATAACCTTAACTTTATGAGTTATCTATTACCCAAACAGAGAGAGAGGCAAGGAATCTACAGGTAAGACCTGTCTGTTCGTATGTTATATAGTTACTGTACTACTTATACGTTGTAAAACATTATTGTTAAATGAATTATGTCCCATGGCACAAATAAACTAATTGCATAGTAGAATGATAGGGTTTTAATCAGAGGTCAGTGAACTAAATGTTCTGATATGAGTCTATAACGTGCTACTAGTAAATGGGTGATTGCCGTGCAACACGCTAAAATTCTGTTTTGTAGGGACTGGAATTTTGATTCCCATGTCACGCTATTTCATGATGTGATAATGATTTGATGGGAGCGGTGTTTTCGTACTACGTATGTGTGAGTACGTGTGAAAATAATTTTATTGTTCCTACTATTTCATTCAAATGACTTATATACTGTGGAATCATTGAATCAGAATGGTTTTTAACTCCCATCGCAAAATGAAGGTGTGTTATATTATAAGTAAGGACCGGTTTATATGCAACATAAAAAGCTTGAAATATGCATGCAAATAAGCATGAAAAATGCGTAAAATATGCATGAAAATTTGTAAAATGTGCAACATTAAAGTTTTAGAAAACGAAAAAAAAGGAAAAAGGTGTTTGGTTTTAATTGTTTTAGTCATAAATCAGCAAACAATTACTGAATTATTCAATCATAAATTATCAATACCAAAATGTTACAACTTTGTAGATAATAAATAATGCACTAAAACGAAAAATTATTTAACATTTTTGTAATAAACAATCGTAGGTAGGTGTTCTAAACTAATAGTTTTCAATCAATCAAAATATTTTTATAAGTGAAAATAGTGTGGTGTGTATTTTGCGAAATTTTGACTTTAGACTTTATTCTTACACTTAACAATAGGGTAACCTACTGACAAATATAATAAATATAGCGAAAATATGCATCATCACTAGATATTAGATATAATATGCAACTTCCACTGAGAATGGAGTAAATATGAAATTTCATATGCAAATGGAAGGGTCAGGGTCGGTCTCCAAGAATAATGAATCGGAATGTTTTTTAACCCCCGTCGCAAAAAGGAGGTGTGTTATAATTATATAAGTTTAACGCGTGTATCTGTCTGTGGCATCATAGCATAAATGGATGGACCGATTTAGATTTAGTTTTTTTTTTAATTTGAAAGTTGACTTGATCGAGAGTGCTTAAGCTATAATTCAAGATTATCTGTTGAGCCGTTCGAAGATCATCAGCTCTTTTTTTAAGTTATGCTTGTTTTATCTTCGTTAGGAATATTCTTGAAGGCGTCAATGCTTTAGCAAGACTAGTGTTGTAGAATCTACAATACACATTTTGGCCTAGATATCATCAGAAAAGCTCACACTATTCTCAACACTAGTTCAGTTTATAAAAAGTAGAGGTATTAACTTTTTTAAGGCTTATGCTGTTAACTATCCACGTAGAAGGTAATCTGCTCCGAAAAGGCAAATTGCTTGGTGACTATATGTTGTTATTACTTACAGATTTAAATTGGTTTGAAATGTTCAACTCAGTAACTGTCTAACTAATTAGCAAGTTTACATGTCAAGTAGGTACTTACTTGATAAAGTCCAACTGCGACTTGTCTATAAATAGAAGTCACTCAAAAAAAAAAAAACAGTAGCAGATGTTTTAAAACCGAGACTCAATAGTTGTAAGATCCTTTACAGCTATCAATGGTCGACTTTAAACTATGTACAATAAAAAGTATCTATACACAACTGCTGTTCTGTATTTAAAAGTTACAGCTTGCCAGCTGCAAAAATATAATAGGTTCGAAATTTAAATTATTGGAGGTATTTTGTGTCTTGTCTAGTCGATGACAGCTGTATTTTTTATAAGGTTACTACTAATACTAATATGGCGGTACTATGATGACAGAGGCCGCATATATATCAATCTTCAGTCATGCGGTCAATGTTTACGCAAACATTGTTACCCATTTAGATTTATCGATTTCCCTGAACCGTGGAATTTTAATTATTACTGCGTTCACAGGCATTTTTTTTCTAAATTATACCAATACCAATGAGGTGTATATAAAACCAGATGTAATCTGCAGTAATGCTTGTGTATATGTATTTCGGATTGATGAAAAATCCTACATATATTATCTTGATTTTAGCAAAATATGCCTATATGTGGTGGTTCCTTACGACACATCTACTGTTATCAAATGTGTTTTATTTATATTTAAATTCAATCTGTACCAAAGCGACGAGCTGTTTCTCAATAGACCATACATGTAGGCAGTTAAATAAAGTTCCATCATTTTCCTAAGGGAAGATTAGTATCCCAGAATTATTTCTCCTTCAAAGCTTTGTAAATATACTCACACTACAATTTAAAATCACTAGGAGCAAATGCGCAATATTATCAGTCTATTATAAACCACCTCTAATGATATACACTGTAACTGTTTGCCCGCTCAGAGCAGAGCTCAACGATTACCAAAGTATTTCTTAGGAAACTGAAACGTTATACTATTATTCTGTTTGTAAAACATGGCGCAGTGTTTTAAGATAATTTTCCCAGATTGATCATCTGAAAGATAACATTTAATCCAGTCACACATTTGAAATAACAATACCGGGAACTAAAAGTTAGTCATTATAATGGGAGGGATTATTTACAAGTCGTGATTCAGAGTCAAGTTACCGTGGTGAGTGACGCATTTGCTGAAAAAAGGAAAGAATATTCGTCACGGTGATAGGTAGGTCCATTACATAACTTATCATGTTATCGATAATGTGACTGTACCGTTTACATTATTTGAACTACAAATAACACCTGGTGTTACGAATTGTGTGGGTCGATATTATTTTTTACATTGATTGTAATCATTTCGAAGTTCGAAGAAAGCGACATTGCTTTAAATAAAGATGCTTCAAGGAATTCTTATCAATGAAAATTGCCTACTTCTGATGTTAGTAGTTTGGACCTGAAGGTACTAGTTGACTATACACGATCGTCTCTGATCGATAGTCATTTGTCATCTGATCGATTACCATGTCATTTGTCGCGCCCCTGCTCCTATACTAATCATATCGATTTGATCCAGAAATAACAAAAGGCACCTTTAAAATTACGTCATTCGATTTTAATGTCCTGTACAGAGAATATTTGACGCGTCTTTATTTTTTGTTTGACATCGCTATTTAACTATAGTGACGTGAACGTATTGTGCGTCCCGTAAGGCGGTAACTTTGCAATTTTATGTTTTGTTTTGTAGACAATGGTCATGATTAGTATTGGGCCATAAACATTAGTCAGACATGTTATTGATATCATTTATTGATGAATTTATTTGTCAAACGTTGATATCGACGTTCATTATATCTGTGTCATCACAATTAAGAAAAAAATCTATAGCTCGTATCTAAATCACATTTCATTTGCAACGCAGGCATCGACTGAGCATGATGTTTACAGATGTAATGAAAGAATAGAATATAAGTTGATACACAACCCCTAGGGGGTTTTACTAGCGCTTTTTCAGTATTTTAAGTTCTTTATCTAGAGTAAATCGGTCAGTGTTACCGGATTTTATTGCTTAATAAAACGTTTTTCGTAGTAATAGCGAAGTAAAATATTACTTCACCTTTTCATCGCAAATGACAATTGTGTTATTTTATTCCAGGATCAAGAATGACTTCCACATCTTTCAACGTAGGCCTGAACGACAACACACGGCTGTCTAGCCGCGTGCTCCGTCCCCCTGGTGGCGGCCACACAGACATCTTTGGTGGGGAATGTGAACCACAGCCTCCTACCCCGAGACGCGGACCTCCGCCATCTACCGGCATTGCTGCCGTTGTTGGTGGGTATCAATGACACGTTTGCAGCCGGTCGGACGTTAATATTAAAAGAGAAAAGTCTACCAAAATCACCGGTCGGTCTAATAATGACCTAATAATAAAAAATTGACCATTATTAGAAAAACGTAGTCTTTCAAAACGTTCAATACCCTACGAAAAACATTTTCTTTAAACTTCCAGTGTTGGGTTTCCAAGGGAATTGTGGTTAAAGAAAGGACTTTTTAGCTGCCATATTAGCTATGATTTTGTAATTTCTTACTCTTGAAACTTTCTTTCCATCAAGAAATAAAAAAGTTGCTAGGGCTGGATCCGGAGAATGTTGTTGTGTGTTGCCGGGTGGGTGATCGACCGTTTTAATTCTTGCCTCCCGAATGGCAACCATTAATATTTATTATATTTTAAATTTCTCTCATGTTCATTTTAGTAGTTAAGACCTTTTGATTGCTGCGATATGATCATGATTTATCTTCCTGTCCTTTTCACAATTGTCATTGGGGTCGGCGCAATGTGTAACATTTTGCAAAAGGGTTTTAACTGCTTTCTTTTATGGCTGTCTGGCCTAACCTCCTTGTAAACGTAGGCGTTTTAAGACGGGAAAGAAGCAAGAAAGTAAATTTCTATAAGGATAAATGAGTAGGGAGAAGAACTTAGGGTAAGGGATACTGCAAGTTTCGGATGGGGAACGGGACTAAGACCGCAGGGACTTGAATTGATATTGTTACGAAAGTCTAACCCGTAGGGGGTATTTTTTTTTTTTATATTGGCACGTCATAATGACCTCAAACCGCCTGATGGAAAGCTTATAGCTATTGTCGAGTAGAGGAAGTCATAAAGGGTTACGATTACCTAAATTGAGATGCAGGCCATCGTTTGGAGTTTTCGGAAAATAATCACGATCTCTACGAAATAACGTTGCATAAAAGGGCAGTTGCATTGAGCTATTAATAGTTTTAGTTGAATGATATTGCGAGTACCAACGAATAATACGAGCAAACAAGTGGAAATATAAGTGCGCAGTACAAGTGATCATTTAAATAGTGAGAATTAATTGTAATTGTGTTAATTGCGAATTATTGAAATAAATTGTGTCTATTTTGGTAATAAATTGGTGTAACTTTCTAATCCCAAACCACAGCTCGTAACATTATTCAGGTACAACATCTATCTAGCTACCTTCCTCAGGTTGTCTGTCCATACTCAGGTCGCTACACACAAACACTAAAGTCTTATACCGGATAGTCCTTTAAAGTCATAGTATTAGTCCTCCCAATCTGGGTAAGGGTTTAACCTTAGCTACATACATAAATACGACTACTACTTATAATACAATTTTACACACCATTACAGCTCAAGAGGAGCCAAAGCCAACAAACGGACAGGCCTCAGAGACACCCAGTCAGAACGGGCAAAATGGTCAAACCACTCCACGAGACCCAGCTCCGGAACCCAAACAAAACAGCCCAGTAAAGCCTGAACCAGCTGCTCAGCCACCTGCCCAACCAACTAAGGTTGACGCTCCAAAACGCGTACGCGTACCCCCAGGAGGTTTCTCTTCAGGGCTCTGGTAAGGTAGGACCAGATTAAGTTTTGTTTCGTCGCGTTGAAGATTCCCGGTGGGGCCAGTACGCTTGTCCAGTTTAGGCATCTTTCTGCTTGCGGTGTATAAGTTTAGTTTCGCATTTTTCTATCACATTAAACACCACAACAACCACTAATAAATACATTGACTTGTGTCAAAAGCAATTTATGTGTTGATATTAAGGTTGTATAGGATACTTAACGTGAAGGTAAACTTACAGCACAGTAACACGGTATTATGAATGTATATAAATGTTGAGGGAAATAACCGCATAAGGACAAACATCAATCTCATCGCATGATGTGGACAAGTCGTTAGGTTTATTAAGGGGTGATGCTGTGCCTTTGATTTCAAAAATTTGTTGGTTGTAGATATAGTTTTGTTTTTAAAAATATGATCGCTTCTGGTTCCCAGTCGGGCGTCTAAAGACTGCTTGATAAGTAAACGAATGGTTCTTTTATAATCCTCGCAGAAAGGAATACTTTAATATTTACTGAACAGAATACATTTTTCAATGCTAGTATTATTTACGTTTATAGTTAGGACATTATTTTCTTATTTTAATCTTGCATATCCAGCTTTAGTGTCAAAGTGAAGCTAGCCAAACTCTCTATTAGATTCTAGAGGTATCCAATTTCAATTAAGATTTTTTGAAAGGTCAATATTTCAAAAATCTTGACTACTGTTATTGCAAGTACCGGCCTGACGTTTGACTTGAGATTACTACCTCTTTAAGGCTTGAAATTGTGTATGTATGATGGCGTTAGGGCGTAAGCAGACTGATACATACCTCTCAATTTGGATGTACTTAAATTGTCTCGATAGTAACATTTCATGTTTTGCAATGATTGTTTTTATTGAAAGTAACTATTGTATGCCTTCTTTGGCAAATGCGATTATGTATATTAATAATGATAATTGTATTTTTATATGAATTACAAAATTATAAAATGTATTATGAGTTTTATTTTGCATTAGCAGTAAGACTTCGTGGGAGATCGGAGCTACTAGTAGCACAGACTACATGATAGTACCAGTGCAAAAGTCCCACTCCGCAAAATCATTTAAATAAAAAGCGACTCTAGTTTCTACACAATAAAGTTTAATTTAAACACAATGTCGCACAGGGCTAATCACCGATAATAAATAATCACAGTTCAGTTAGGTTGCATTCCTTTACCATGCGATTCCCTTTGGAGGTGTGAAAACGTGACTTTCGGATCCTTGTGTGATTTAACTACAGGTAAACTCGCCGCAAGACATTTTTACAAATATCTATCAATTGAATCGTCTATCGACGTGTTTCAGTTTCAGCAACCTGTTTAATTGTTAGACTTAAGAATTGAAACGAGTTCCTAATTTAGCTTTTAGTTTTTTGATCGGTTCATCTTTATCTATTTTATTAAGACAACAACGTGTGCTATTACTTCCGACCATAAACTTAGTATACTCGCGTTCCGACATCAAGGACAGGCTTTTGACAATGTTCGGCCGGATATCCGGCCTCGAGGTTGGCCGGATACCGGATATCCTATTCGTTTCATCTCTAATGTCGATTGTGTGCAGCCTTTATAACGTTACCCCAACGGCAAATGTGTATACAATTTATGGTAACCCGTCTAGGGATAAGCGGTAACACTGCCTATAGACAAGCAACACAAGTGGCGTCACTTTGGATTTGGAATTACTAACTCATATCTTCACCCCCACGTACCTCAGCCCTGTAATGAAGGTATATGGCATCGTATGCGGCTACTTAACACTTTCAGTGCTGGCGACACGCCTGGCGTGTTCTTCTAAATTTCCTCCAGGTGTCGATGACACGCCTGGCGTGTCAACAATGTTCCGGTAATATTTTAGAGATTATGTAATATTATGTATTAAAAATAACAGTGTACCTATAAAAATTTGAAGTGGCTTCTGTGCTACAATAATTTTTAAATTCCGAAGAAAAATGTTTTACATACAATGCCGAGAACACGCTAGGTGTATTCAGCTGCATAGATTGTCAACCATGGCAACTTTTACTTAACTAAATACGTTGATAGGTTTAGTTTAATTTTGGAAAGGTTTAGGGCCTCCGATAACAACACAAAAAATTATTGCTTCACTGCCGGTTTTCTGTGAGGCCGTGGTATCACTCCGGTCGAGCCGGCCCATACGTGCAGAAGCATGACTCCCACTGTAATTTCCCTTTTGCCGTTTCCAGCTTTGAGAAAGCAGATGAAAATCAAAATGTGTAGGTACTCAGTTGTAATTCTTTAACACGAAGTCCGATTTCATTCATTAACTTTTGTCAGAAAAGATGGATTATAAAGATAGATTTAATCTATGATTTGTGAGGATGTATGGATATTTGTTACTCTTTCACGCAAAAACTACTGAACCGATTGCGATGAAACTTAGTATGTAAATAGCAGCTGGAGACCGGGATTAACACATAGGCTACTTTTTATCCCGATATTTCCACGGCACCGGGACTTACGCGGGTGAAACCGCGGGGCGCAGCTAGCACACAATAAATCTATAGACGTGGAGTTTGTTTAGTTGTTGAAACGTTTTATGCACAAGTATTATTTGTAACTCGGTGTAACATAATATAGTATGTGATTAATCGCAATCAGTTCTCTGTTCCCTTTAAAAAATAATTTAAAATAGCACACAACGGCATCTGTTGGCCGCAAGTAATACTAACTATACAATACTACATAATAATAATACCTATATTATACCTAATGTTAGATGGTCTTTTATTTTTTATACATTATGTGCTACAAACATCTCACACAAGGAGGCGGCGAAGTGAAACCGGTGTTAAGACTTTCGTTTCACTCGTACTGTAAGTAGGTACCGTTTTCCCACGGCCAACTTTGCTTTTAAATTGGTTTCAGCCTTATCTGTGCGACAGAAAATTCTATGTAGTAGTCAATGGTTATGAATCAATACATTGTATGATTTCGTCAGGAGTTTCACAGGGTTTACACTTAGGACCTATACTATTAAACATTGTTATAAATGACGTCACGACCTGCTTTAAGATTGAAAACAAAACAATATTTTCAGATCATGATGCTACACTTCTGTAAGAAGATGTGAACAAACTTTGTAAGTGGTGCTCACGAAATGATATTGTGCTAAATTGTGAGAAGTGCATCCATTGATATGATTGCACTTCTGCACTGCGTTTAGTCGTAAAATACAGAATATAATATTAACGGAGTTTTGTTGCCCGAAGTCAAAGTCATTCGTGATTTGAGTGGCATTTAGACACTAAAAATCGCTACACGCAATTAGCAATAGCAAAAAAACCGTGAATCATCTACAAAAATAATGCTGTACTGCAGCTTATTTTATAGCATTTCGAGTACTATAATGTCGCTTGAAGGCCTCATTACGCGGTTCACTCACTCAGAATTGAGCGCGTTCAAAAAAAGCTTTTAAACCACCTGGGGTATTCAGCCGGGATTAATAAAAAAAAGATAATCTAGTCAAACAGAAGACTTAAGGGAATACGACCACAACTAAACGAATATAACTTTCTTTTCTTAGCTATATCAATTTTTACTGCACAAATTGGCATAAGATTATAGGAGATATTAAAGCTTTTAGGTGGCCGGGCTGAAATAATTTCAAGTACTTATTTCTCTCTAAATATATATTATAATCTTAAATGAAAGCGTTACATATATTCTATATCTATATACCTGTACTGGTATTATTTATTGGTAGGTGTTGCAGTTTTACTGTTTCATACTAATGAAATAATTTTAGCCCGGCCACCTACAACCGCTAATATATCGTATGCTATTGCGTTTTAGGATTAGATTTTGTGTTACATATGCATAAATTATAGGGTACATTTCATCTGTAGCAAAATATTGTCAGTATGTTTTGTAGATTAGTGGTAAACAAGGTGGCCGGGCTGAAAACGTCAGGCTGGCCCGGCCACCAAGAAGTGCTTGTATTTTTTTTTAAAAAGAGTTACATTGAAAACGAAGGCGTTACATATGTTTGTATAAATGGGTACATTCGATTGATACCAATCTCATTACCAAATTCCATGGGGCCGCGCCAGCCTGACGTACGTTAAAAAGCGCAGAGATATTTTAGACCTCGGATTCATCTACGAGTATAAGTTATTCGGAAATGAAAAAGATTGCCCTCAGCTTTTAAATAAATTCTCTCTCAGAATTCCTATGAAATTAATCTTATATATATTATTTTATTATGGACTCTATAGTCTAGACTTATTTTTTGACGTAAACCAAGAAGTAGTTACGTTGCAGTGAAACCTACTAAAACCACATAGTGCTACGAACATGGTCAAGTCTAAGAGGCAGTATACTGAGTGCGCGACTGACTTACCAATCTATATCGTAATAGTAGTAGTATCTCCGTCCATGAAAGGAGATTTTCTTATTTATTAACCGACGAAAAAAAGAGAAGGTTTTTAATTCGACCGTATATATATATATATATATTTTTATAAAAAGTTTCAGCCAGCATAAGTAACCAGTACAAATAGTTAAAAAAGTTTCTAAAATTTCCGCACAACCTTTTTTCTAAAACGCACCTACACAGTTCTGTAAAAAAAGAACCAGTCTAAAAATGTCCGTTTAAACGTCAAATTCCCTATGCATTAAAACGATTAAATTGAAGGTTTTTTCTTTCAAACTTAAAATATCTACAAAAATGTTAAAGCGCTCAAAATGAAAAGATAATGGAAAACATGGCTCTTACTGGGACTGATGCGATACGAAGAGAAAAACGCTATTTCACTCGGCGTTAATAAAGATGTAAGTAGACCTGTGTCCTAATGTGTTACCTCTGTAATGTTATTTTAAACAAAATGTAATGTCGATTAACATTAATTCGTATCGAATGGTGACTACACGGTGAATGTAGTAGATCTGTGGCTATGTGCCCAAGATTTCAAAATCAACTATTTTTCCGTAATTTTAAAGGCATCAGTCGCATCACTTTATTAAGGTTCACAGTGAAGAACTTTAATATGGTTGAGCTGGACGATGGCTGGCGCGTGCGTCATGCTCGTGAATGAGTGCCATTAGACGGGGCTGCTCATCTCCGGACTGCTATTACTTATAGTAGTAACTTTATGGGACTGTTTATATTTTAGAACAATATGTTACATTATCCTCACATTTAATTTGCTGTTGAAGAGAGAAAAGTTGGAGTTTCTTTCCTGTTCTTCGCCGTAGGATCTACGTATTGGAACAGGCAATTAGCTTTACGACTGACTTATTCTGACTGACTCTTACTCCTTACAATTCAAATAGAACTTTAATTGAAAGAAATGATTTTGGTTTTGAAGAATCTTCCCCCACATAATTCGGACTTTCGAACCTACTTGTTATTCCTTATGCTTTAGCTACACTATGCTTCGTGCGCTACTAGTTGCGTTACCGCGAATATTGTCCAAGGAGGTACATAATCCCCTACTCGCGTTTTTTATCGCTTTGGTCCGCATTTCAGTATTCGCCCAGCAATGGACGACAACGGTCGATCACTCGTATTGCCGCCTTGGCCCTTTAAAAAAAAAACAAAATTTATTGAATGTATGGCAACGTGGTCTGTCAATAGACGAGCGGCAGGACGAACACGCAGCCACACTACGTCTCTGCCCCCTTCCTTTCGTCACTCATCGAGTGTGTGGCCGCGGGGTTATGTAGCCATTTACAGGACGATTATTGAACAGCGAATGCTCTGATAACCTATCAAATTAATGATAAATTATTCATTAATTCTCTTTCAGTGCTACAAATATCAAGCTAAGTACAAAAAGTGGTCCAACCTTATCTCAATTTTCACCCACTTCCATTCTGTGGCAGCTGCCGAATTTGTACCACAACTGCACCATAGAGAACTACGACCTAGAGGGTGCTTACCACAGACTACAGGTACAATAAGAAGCAGTTCTCAAGCCGTCGGTTTTTTTACCTATATATATTCTGTTGCACGATTTCAATTAGACTTATTTTGTAAGAAAGGGGTAACTTAAATGATAAATTGAAAAAGAAATCAAACCGAAGTAGGATGGGCAGTAGCTATACAATAAATTTCTACTGGTATAATTTATGTACATTGGGATCGGTTTTACTTTTTAATACCGAACTGTAAACGTGTCAAAACCCGATAAAGCCAGATTTGGCTTTAGTTACCCGAAAAATATGCTTAATATTAATTTAAAATCTGTTACACATGTTTCTTCAGATGTTTATGTATTGATCAGGAAGCCAAAGTCTGCAGGGATTCTCGGCAGCTTCCTTCCTAGGGTATCCCAGGTCCCCTGCCATAGACTCACTTGTGACGGAACACCGTGTGGTTTAGTCGGTTCGAGTCCGACATACCACTTCACCCTCGGTGAGGTGATGACCCGTGGGGGTTTCCACAAGATAAAAAAAAAAAAGATGTTTATGTATATGTTGTTGTATATCTGAAATTTAGAATACAAATCTGAACTTTATAAAACTTAGCGGACTACAAACAACGTCTTTACGAGACTACCGAAATAGAGCATAAGAGATTATAGTTGTTGGTTACAGGATGTATCTGACAATGGAACGCTTAAATCACTAAAAGGCAATGACTCTAGCATGCAGCAACAAAAATATAAAACAAAAATAGGTTTCCCATAAAAGCAGGTTTAATGTAAAGCTTAAGATTTTAAATCGAACAAATTTTTCTTTAGAATTATTCAGTCTGTTTTCGAGAAAATCCATAAAAAACTAAATAAAAAAATTATGTATGTTAGTTTTTATGAATTTTCTCGAAAACAGACTGAATAATTGGACACCACACACAATGTATAATGGATATGATTTTGTATAAGGTCTGCGACCGAGCAGCATAAGTTTTGTCTACTGGCAACCCCAATTACATCTAACAGCGAAAAATTTGTGCTCATCTGAGTTTCCATCGCCTGCTTTCAGTCGAACCTAGTTTTTTTGGCTTCTAAAACTGTAACTATATGTATAAAGTACTTAATAAAAATGACCCACTTTCACCAGCGGTAGCAACCAAACGGGGCAGCACCACAGCCGTCGCGGTATGGAGGGAGGGGGGCGGCAGTCGCGACTACTCGGACGACTGCTCGGCAAGCTCAGGGGTGATCACCACAGCAGACTCAACAATAACCTGGACAGCGGATATTCGTTCACTTATTCTTACGCGTGAGGTTTTATCTCTTAATTTTATAAGTGAAGCAACGATAACGTAAAAAAAATATGGTAGTTGAGATACCTGAAGTATTACTTCGAACGAAGGTAAATAAGGCATAGCAGAAGAGCACTGAAGAAGTAAAGTTCAATAGAAGACCACACTTAGCAATACCAAAAGCTTGCTTTGTTTTTTTTAAGCAACACACGGTTTCAGTAGGTATATCATATTCGTATCGGTAATGTATAGCATAAAATATTGCCACGCGCTGTCAGCGAGCTGACCGCGAGCTTACAGCCCGCCGACTGCGAGTCGAGTTGTATGGTTGCAGCAAGCGCGCTTACTGCCCGCGAGCTTACTGCGCGCCGACTGCGAGTCGAGTTGTATGGTTGCAGCAAGCGCGCTTACTGCCCGCCGTTGGCTTTTTCATATTGACATTATGAAATATATTATACGACCACGTTTTAGTGCTCAGATTTGAATGATAACTTAATTGCTAGGTTGGAGCCGTGCCGATACCGTGATGGTATAGTGTGTCGACCTTTAGTCGGTTCGAATTCGGCCTACCACCTGCACCTTACTGTTTGGCCATGGTGAGGTGACGACCCGTGGCGGATAGTTATTTTTCCCTTAATTCTAGAACCCATACTATTTATTATTATTCCGCATTGTAGAAACCTGTTAACCATGTATGATGAAACTACAACGCTTCATTACTCAGATTCGGCGTTTCTTAAGCAGGTTTGTTTTAAATGTTGTGATGATGATGAGTTTAATAACTTTAGCATGAGTGAGAGCACTGGCGGCGGCAGCGTAAACGGTGACGAGGATATGGAATCGGAGACACCGGTTGGTCAGAGCACAGTGTCGTCCAAGACGTCCCGAATATTGTCGCCTGAACCCTCGCCAAAGCCTTCGTGCCCTATAAATGATACTCAGTTCGCTGCTAACATCGACTTGAGGTAAGTACTTTTTATATCATCAAGTACCTGGGAGACCGTTAGTCTACGTTGTTCTGTCATAGAGATAAGTTGTGCACAGTAACCGACAAATAACCTAGTTCTACCCACAATGGTTCTAAAAAAGTGCCTCAAGTGCAATAAAAATATCACCAAAAAACTGCCTGGTTTAGAATGTAGCAAATGCGAGAAAATAATACATGCTGATCCAACGTGTTCAAAATTGTCCAATAAACAACTGAATACTCTTCGAAATTCCCCGGGCATAGAATGGAGTTGTGATGACTGACTGACTGACTCTCTCGTAGATCATCTTTCCTGATTCCCGACGACGACGCTGACGAAGACGAATTCGACAAAGGTTCATCTAAATATATTCAAGCCATTGATGCACAAAAATTGGTTCAAGATATTAGCCGAGAGTTGAAGAAGACATTCCGAGAGGAGATCAGTAACCTCGAGAACTCACTAGAATTTTACGGTGACCAAATAAGTAACATGGAACAGTGTATAAAAAATCAGAACACTAAAATCAAAGATATAGAACACAAAAACAAAGACCTGCAAAATAAAAATAAGAATAGTAGCTGCCTTGGAACAGGAGGTAAAGTACATGGAACAAAAAGCTCTGACTAAATCCGTGGAGATTGCTGGCATACCCGACACCATCCCGGAAAACCTAGGTCATACTGTCGAGATAATTGCTGACAAATTAGAAATCGATGTTGGTGAAATACTTACGGCACGCCGCTTACCAGGATCTAAGGAAAGGCCAGGACGGATTTTTCTAGAGATGAAGACAAAAGTAGCCCAGAAGAAGTGGATTGACGCGGGCAAGGCAAAGTGTCTCAAGTGTCAAAGGAATCAGCGGAGAATCAAGTTTTCGTTAGAGAAGCCCTCACCAAATACTTAAAAATCCTATTGTGTAACGCAAAACTTAAGCTATCTAAATCTTATAGGTATATATGGTGTAAAGACGGCAAAGTTTGTGCTCGGATGTATGTTAAAAGTAAAATATATTACATTAGCTCAATAGAAACCAGATTTCAAATCAAATGAATGTCCCCTACCCTTAAACAATGTAAGTAGTTATTATTATTTTTATTCTCAAACCGTCTCATACTATGGATAATCAAATCAAAGAAATTTTAAATTGTTGTTCTACAGGTGATTATTTCCAACAACTACCTACTAAAAGTCATTTGAGTTTCTCATGTATACATATTAATATCAGATCCCTTAAAAAGAATTATACGAAATTACTTCAACTTGTTCACAACTGTAGTTTCCCATTGGATGTTATTGTAATTACAGAAGCGGGTATCTCAAACTCGGTTGTAAATCTTTATAATATTCCTAGTTATAAATTATACTCACAACTACGTACAGCAAAAAAGGGTGGAGGTCACCTTACTTGAATATAAAAGCTTTACGTTTGAAAATTTATCTGGCACTTTAAAATTAAATTCAAACCAGGACGTGGTTGTCAGTGCTGTTTACAAACCACCAAAGACTAACAAACGAATATTTATCAAGGAACTTGGTAATTATATTTCCCGGTTTGACTCCAAAGAGAACTTGCTAGTAGTTGGCGACACAAATTTTGACCTGAAATCCATATCGTCACATAAAGATTTCTATCTAGAGACACTCAGCGAGCACGGATTAATGTGTGGAGTATCCGACCATACACGTATTGAAAAAAAAACTAAATATTATCACAAAATCCTGCATTGATCACGTTTTTGCACGATTCCCCACATTAGTTCTGTACTCGGCGGTGTTAGATATTGTACTAGTGGACCATCGAGCGATTATTTTTACCTGTATTGACGACGCACCGTCAAAGTGTATACAGGCTGTTACCAAAACCATAGTTAACTATGATATTTTGAATTGTGAGTTGAATAAAATTAATTGGAGTTCAACTAAAGACATGGATAACCCTAATGACATCTATGACTTTATTCGTAATTCATTTCAAAATGCAAACAACATTGCTAGTTCAACAATAAATTATAGGAAAAATCAAAGTAGCAAAAAATTTAGATTACCATGGGTCAGTAAAAATGTCAATCGTCTATGTGCCAAACGGGATGCATTATTTAGCTCTTGGAAAAAGAGCTCTAATGACCCGCAATTAAGGCTGCAGTATAATAAAACTCGAAATAGGGTGCATAAAATTTTAGAAAATAGGCGAAATTCTTATTATATGAATGAAATTAATAAAAAATTTAAAAATACTAAGAAACTGTACGGAGTTCTTATGACATTATCGATTGATACAGCAATTTGCAAAGCATTTGATGCCCAGACCCTTACCACAAAAAAATTGCCGATAACTTTGCAAACGCTTTTGACATGGCTGTAAAAAATATAATTTCTAATTGTCCCACAAAGTTATTAAACAATCAACAATATTCTGATCACTTAAATTCTGCCCTATATTTTAATAAAGCTTCCGGGGAAAAAATACAGAAAATAATAAATAAATTGAATTCAAACAAGGCACCAGGTATAGATAAAATAAAAGTGTCTGATATTAAAATGGCAGGTCCGGATATATCAGAAACTATAGCCAGATTAATCAATTGCAGTCTAACGTCTGGCCCCCGTGTACGTATGTACCCCGATGACTTGAAAATAGGTTGTGTATGACAAGTTTTTAAAAAGGGCAGACGGGATGAGTACACTAACTATCGCCCCAGCACACTGCTTTCTGCAATTGACAAATAGGTAGAAAAGTATGTTAGTCAACAAATTCATGCATTTACCGGAAAACATGAAGTTGTCTACCACAATCAATTCGGTTTTCAAGCCAATAAAAGTACATCAGACTTATTATCAAAATTCAGTGACGAAGTAAACGAGTACCTAAATCAGAAAATGATTATATATGCTGTGTTTATAGATTTTTCTCGTGCTTTTGACACACTAGATCATAAGCTACTTATCCATAAACTGAACTCTTATGGGATACGTGGCCCTTTGCTAGACTGGTGTGGAAACTATCTTCAAAATAGAAAGTTCACCGTCAAGATCGGTAATTCATTAGGTGATCCCATTGAAGTTGCAAGGGGCACGGCTCAAGGATCAGTTTTAGGACCACTTCATTTCTTATCTTACGTAAACGACATGAGCAATAGTATAAAGCACTGCTCGTGTTACCAATTTGCAGACTACACATGCCTCATAATAGCTGATAAGGACCCTAAGAAAGCTCGTGACCTATTGCAAACTGATTTGAACTACTTAACAAGATGGTGCCACGACACTGGTCTTGTACTCAATTCAGATAAAACCAAATTGATTGTAATAAAATCACCCTACACAAAATTCATTCCCCCTACAAGCATAATTGCACACAACCATAACTGCTTGCATGATACAAACAATACAACATGCAAATGCCACCATATAGATGCAGTTAACTCTCATAAGTACCTAGGACTGGAAATTGATTCCAAATTTAACTGGAGTAAGCACATCGAACACGTTTGCAATAAGTTAAGGCAATTTTTGGCCAATATTGCCATTGTCAAAAATCGTATCCCGTTTAAAGTAAAACTGATGCTATATAACTCTCTAGCTGAATCATATATACAATATGGCCTCAGTAGTTACGGTCATATATATAAGTCTTACCTCCAACAAATTCACAAACTTCAACTAAGGATCCTTAAGAATGTCGTATCAGCCAAAATGAAAGAAAAATTTGAACATGACGAATTCGGTTTATTTAAGCATTGCAATGTACTACCCGTCCGAACGCTATTTAAATACACTGAGAGACCAATTTTTTAATGATAGTATAATTAATACAATCCAACACCTGTATACACACGGTCCGTCGCTCGAAACCGGCTTTGCACATTACGTGCTAACAATACGTATGGCGAACGGACATCGGCCTATCTAGTTCCCAGGTTTATAAACAATCTACCCCCCGACTTGCAAAATATAATTAAGCCATCGAATATTAAATTTAAACTTAAGTCTTACTTTCTTCAGAACATGGAAATGTAATTAATAATGTTTTTACCAATTCAAAGCCTATTTACCCAAGTATTTGTTGAGTATTTTATTTTGTTATTTATGTGTTGTATTATTTAACTTGCTTTTTGTTTATTTTAATCTGTAACTTTGTAGACTGTTGTAGCATTCACTACAAACCTTAGTGGTTTCTTAATGCTATAGTACTAATTACTTACCCTGTATTTTAATCTGGTAAATAAATAAAAAAAAAAAACCTACTTAGTAGCTTTTTGTCAAATCGTATTTTTTTTTAAAATATATATATTTTTTTGTAAAATTACGTTTTAACAGGAAATACAACTAGGTAGAACTTAAAATGTAAAACTGTATCTGTATACAAATTTTTATCAAAATCGTTAGAGCCGTTTCCGAGATACCCGAAATATAAATACATACATAAATAAATACATTCATACAAGAATTGCTAGTTTAAATCAATCAATCAATACAAATAAATATAATTGAATTGTCTGTTTGTAATGTCAAAATAACAGTTTTTTTAAGCTCATGCAGTTATTTGTCCGATATCTATGCTTAAAAATCAGTATTTACAGTTTTACATCTTTTGTCTGTCTGTCTGTCCCTTCTAATCTCCGGAACGGGTGGACCGATTTCCACGGAACTTTCACTGACAGATAGCTAGTGTTATAAGGAGTAACTTAGGCTACTTTTATTTTGGAAAAAGAATTAGGGTTCCGCACAAAATATATAAATATGTACACGCGAGTGCTGCTAGTAGAATCTATATCTAAAGGAATCTTTCAACGTTGGTTTCACAAAGTTCAAGAAGATTTACTTAAAAGTTTGCATATCAAGGACCGATGACAATATAAGGCTAAAAAGTATTGAAATATAGTTGAAAAAATTAAAAAAAACACGCATGAATGATGGATGGATAGATAAATCTATGAATGATCCATTCATTCATAAACATATCCATCCATCCATCATTCATGCGTGTTAATCTTTCACGCTAAAAAGGCCATCCCGAAAAAAGTTGTGTTCCCGAGGGATATCTACATCTTATCTCATACATTAAGTTTTTAATATTCATAGAAAACTCGAATCTCATACATAAGTAAACTAATCTAAAGTGTTCAATTAATTGTAAACTGCAACTCCTCATCTCATTCATAATATCTCTTTCCATCCAATGGTTGCCTGGAACAAATCGCAAACCGCGATCAGGTCGCCAATTGTACTCAGGCTTTAGTTTGGTAAGAATCTAGATATATGTATACAAGTTTGTATTAATTTCTTTCTTTGTTGTACAATAAAGAGTTTATCTATCTATCTGTCTACATCTAGCGTCATCGGACATCTTCATCGAGCGAAGCTGTAGGCAGAAGCTAATCATTTATAATTTTCTTTCTCCACTTATATAAGTGTACCTATACATATGTATAGGTTGTTGTGTCTCTTAAACCACCTCCAAGCATTGTGAACAGAATGTACAACATTTTTTCCAGATACGGTGGCCAATACTTAACTCCTGAGCAGCTACCAGAGTTCTGTGATCAACTTCACCATTTGGTCGAAGTGATTCGGAACATACAGTCGTATGCTAAAGTTACAGGAGAATATCCAAGGTATTAAAAATGAACCGTTTTTTTTTATTCCTACACACAATACGGTAGTTGAAGTCAAGTCAAATTAGTTAATAATAGCTTTATTTATTCCTCGCACCAATTTTATCTTACTAATATTATAAAGGTGAAAGTTTGTGAGTATGGATGGATGGATGGATGTTTGTTACTCTTTCACGCAAAAACTGCTGAACCGATTGCGATGAAACTTGGTATGTAGATAGCTGGAGATCTGGATTAACACATAGGCTACTTTTTATACCGATATTCCCACGGGATCGGGACTTACGCGGGTGAAACCGCGGGGCGCAGCTAGTCCTTTTATATATTACCAAATATTTTTTTGTTAATTGTATTAGTATTTTGCTTAATCTAGTTTGTTCGTATTTGTATTAGTTTGTATGACTAATTTATTTGTTTGTGTGTTTATGTTGTAAGGACCGCTCTGGCCTCCTCCATTACCTTCCATTTCGCTCTATCCCTTGCCATTCTACGCCAGATAATACCAGCCGTCATCACTCCATTTTTTGAATGGGCTTCCTTTTCACTTTTTCTTATATGTATACTAGCAACCCACCCCGGCTTCGCACCAGTAGCAGAGACATCTTCAACAGTCATCATAATTTTTCAATCAATTTTCACAACACCTTAACAAGTTACTTCCTCATGAATCACTATCTGTTAGTGAAAACCGCATGAAAATCCGTTCAGTTTTTCAATTTATCGCGAACAGACAGACAGACGCGGCGGGGGACTAAATAGAGTACTAATTCGTGACAATTTTGGACCATTTCTTTTTTCCTTAGTGATCTTTTAACATGTCCAGCCCATTTACATTTTTGAGTCATTGTAGTTTTTGCTAAGTCCTGTTTTTTTTTGATTCTGCAGATGTTATTATGTTTTAAATCTTTTCTTCACTTAGCTTTAACTTCCAGAGGCTACTTTTTTGTCGTCATGGAGAATATGTTTTGTTGACAGCGGTCATTCCCACCCAGGACAAATAATAGTGTGATGAGCACGATCATTTGTTCTGTGTCTGGGTGTAATTTATCTATTATATGTATGTATTTAATATATAAGTATGTTTATCAGCAGGCTGGTTACCATAGTACAGGCTCTGCCTAGTTTGGGATCAGACGGCCGTGTGTGCGATGTATATAGTTATTATTATTACTTAGCTATCAAATAATTTTCTTTTAATGTTTGGGTTTACGTGGTAATAAAATATAATAATAACAATTATTTTTTTCAAATTTTCATATAAGACTTAATTCCATGAAGACGATGAAATAATTACGGTACCATGATGGTAGGATAAGGTATTATAACAGATTTTTTCGGCTTAGGGCTGGCTGACTTGAAAACCTCTACAAGTTTTCTATTATCTGTGCTTCTATTTAGAAAAGACAGTGGTCATGTCAACCAGCATTCATCATTACGAGTACAATTACTACAGCACTGGTAGTTTCCAGATGAATCATGTTGTAATGAGCTTAATTGCGGGATAAAATTGTCATCGCGGAAGGCAGGGAGGGGAGATAGAGCTTTTAGTCCCAGTAAATCAACTGAATGATTGTTACTTTGTGACTATTTAGAGTTATCAGTGTAGTAATATCTGAAAAGTATTCAATAATATATTTTCTTTATGGTACATACTAGAGATGCGCCGAATATTGGTTTGGTATTCGTTATTCGGCGTATTCGGCATCTTTTCCACTATTTGTATTCGGCCGATTTATTCGGTTTTATTGCCGAATATATTCGGTTCAAGCTTTTCTATTTTCTTGGCTCAAGTAGCGGAGGTGTGAGACTAAAAGACAAGACTTCTTATGTAAGATTTATGTTATACTAGCAGCGCCCCGCGGTTTCACCCGCGTGAGTTCCTATCCCGGGGGAATATCGGGATAAAAAGTAGCCTATGCGTTAATCCAGGTCTCCAGCTATCTACATACCGAGTTTCATCGCAATCGGTTCAGTGGTTTTTGCGTGAAAGAGTAACAAACATCCATCCATCCATCCATCCAAACTTTTACATTTATAATATTAGTGGGATTATGAGTCAAAGAAAATATATTTATTTCTTAACCTATAGTTAGTATAGTCAACATTTATTTTAAACCTTAAATGAACATTTAATTTAAACCTCAAAACAATATTTATTTTTAAACTTTAAATCAACATTTATACGCGGCAAAACAATGTAATGGTAAACCGAATAATATTCGGTATTCGGTTATTCGGTGAAACCACTATTAGGCGCATCTCTAGTACATACTGTGTATTATTATTTTCATTAAACATTACATAGCAAACATTTAGGCTTTCATGATTAGTGGTTATAACAGTAATGAGTTCGTGTTATTAGTACTTGCGTGTTTCTTTGTAATATAATTATTCGGTGTAATGCGATTTTCCAGAAATAATATAACATGGGTGCGAATATTTTGCATACCTACAGCACAGATAACATAATAGTTACTTCGTAACCTACAGTGATTCGGTGATGTCATTGTCATTCAGTAACTTACTACGAATGTTTGAATGCACAATCATTCTCTTTTTATCACTTACCATTTTCTACGATTTCTATTTTTACACGCTTTATAGCTTCACTTGTATGTTTGTTTGTATGTTTGTAACCGACTCCTTTGGGCGCGATTTTGACCCACTTTAAACGGCCAGATTTCATTCAAATTTTGCACACGTGTCAAAGACCGATGACAATGCAATAATTCGATTATTTTTTTTATTTTTTTAGTTGAATTTTCTAAAATAATGAATAAAAGCGTGTTTTTTAGTTTTTTAAACTATAATTATTACTACTGAAGTTCCACTGAGTAAAATCATTTAAACAAATAACGGCCCTTGCTGCGACACAATAAAGTGCAATTCAGGTCGCACAGTGCTAATCACATATAATATTCACTTATAAGTTGCCTCTCTTTTTATCGCGTGACTCTTATCTCTTGGACGCCGCCACGTTGTTGTAGCTTCATACCTACAGTGCCTGGCCTGACAGCAGTAAGGCTTTGACCAATGATACATAAGAAAAAGCTCTATATTATTCGTTATTGGAACTTTTACTTTAGGATCTCGGGCTGTGGTCCAGAAGAGCTATTGTCTGTGGTTGACTGTATTTATGCACCCTTGCAAAAACCGGTTTACTTAGACCATCGTTCTAGTTTTCTTATGTTATCGGAGTGGATACCATATCATCATCACAGTGACTTGGCTCTTAGCTTTTGATTCATTCTTTACCAATAAGTTTGTGGAGGAAAGGCATAATAAGTTTTCTCACGTTCGCGTGTGTCAGCTCGCTGGAGCGACGGCTGGAGGCGGAGGCGCGCGAAGTGGGTGCACTGGCGGCGGAAGCCCGCAACGCGCGTGACGTGGTGGCGCGCACGCGCGCGCAGCGACGCGCATTGCGCGCGCATAAGAAGCAGCTCGTCACCACGCTCGCCACGCTTAGGGATTCCGGTCAGTCACCATCTCATCATCCACAAGTAGATCAGTGTACCGTATCTAGAATATTTGTTTATGATCTGCATACATAAATCTACAGCCGATAACTTATTAAGTACTAGTATACCCGTTAACCCCTCCAACGACCTAAATTCTTCTGTTTGAAGAAGTTTCCCATCAGTAGTGATTTGGTTATGAGTACATAGATTATAGGGTTACCTTAAGCGGAAGCTAAAAAGCAGCCAAACTCTTCACGGTATAATCCTGTTGAGACACTAATTTGCGTCAGTAAGAAGTAGGTATACCCCACTGGGCTTCGATTTGGAAAAAAGAGAAACAATTTACGAGTATTCCCTTTTACTCGTCTGTGCAAAATAAATGTAAAAGTTTTAGAGACTCCACCTTGCACACACAGATGAAATAGTACTCAATAGGTAAACAAAAATTTTAAAACTATTAAAAAACAAGGTCCGGCCTAGACACTGCCCAACAGTACATGTGCACAATCATTTATTACATTTGCATGTGCATTTTATTGATTTTCTATATGTTAAGAACCGTTCTTATAAAAACAAGGTGATGAAAGTTTTTATGTGTATGTAAACCGTGCTTTGGTGGAGCTGCTAATGTGCATTATATTTCGTTGACAGAGGTCAGAGAACTAGAGAGCACAGTACGTTTATCAGACAGAAAGCTGTTCAAAAACTGGGAGGCGCTGAAGGATGCTACAGATCCTGCTGCCTTTGACCCATTAGTCGACGAGATCAAGGTAAACTAACGCACTAAATCAAATATCAACTGGTTTACTGCCTGCTGACTTGCTGAGATCTGAACCTGATTTGGAGTCTGATTAATTCCATTATCATCATCATCTCAGCCATCGAGTCGCCGTAAATTTTATTATTACAGAAAGTAGTCTTACAAACAGGAAAAGTACTTGAACAAATAAATAACTTTATATTTATTACATACTAGCAGCGCCCCGCGGTTTCACCCGCGTAAGTCCCGATCCCGTGGAATATCGGGATAAAAAGTAGCCTATGCGTTAATCCAGGTCTCCAGTTATCTACGTACCAATGTTCATCGCAATCGGTTCAGTGGTTTTTGCGTGAAAGAGTAACAAACATCCATCCATCCATCCATCTATCCATCTAAACTTCCACATTTATAATATTAGTTGGATTCCTTTTTTTTTCCTATTCCTCTTCACGATGCATCAGCAACTCAGTGAGGGAACTCCCGTAAAAGAAGAACATAACTAACCGCTGCAAGTCCTGTTACAGAACAAGCAAGCAGCGCTAGAGTGCCTGTTGCGGCTGGTGGACAACAAGCGCAGCGCGCTGGCGCGCGTGGCCGCCCCTCCCACGCCGCTACCTCCGCCCGACGCCCGGGACACTGATAACACTGAGGGTAAGGAATGCTATGATGCTAAATGCACTGATGATGCAATTGACAATTGCATTCAGGCAAATGCGGTTCCTGTTGCCGTATTTAATGTAGACAAATAATCCGAAGCTACCGTTACAGAGTGTTGATTAATGCCGCGTTCCTATAATCAAGAAACGATTCGTTTTGCTTATGGATGGTAAAATTTTCTTGTTGAATTTCTTGATTTCCGTTTCTTGATTTTTCTTTTTTTTTCATGGTATAGGGGGCAAACGAGCACACGGGTCATCTGATGGTAAATGACTACCGCCGCCCATGGGCACCTGTAACGCAAGAGTCACAAGTGCGTTGCCGCCCTTTGAGGTTGGAATAGGGGAAGAGTGGGAAGAGGGGATTAGAGGGGAGGAGAGAGGAAGGACGGGAAGGAGGAGGGGGCAGGGTTAGGGCCTCCGGTAACCTCATTCACGCGGCGAAATGCAAAGTAAGCATTGTTTCACGGTCGGTTTTCTGTGAGGCCGTGGTCTCGAGCGGTGTCGAGCCGGTCCATACGTGCCGAAACATGGCTCTCCCACATAAAGTTGATTATAGGAAAGCGGTATTAATCTTTTTTACTGTCGTTTATCGACTTAAGTAATACAACATACTACATACTGGTACTTTAATAATCTTACTCACTTTAAAGGAAGTTAATCCGAGTAGGTACTCTTTAGAAAAGAAAACACGAATGACTTACAGAATCCAAGTAAAAAATAATGATGTGAAAAATTAACAAGATGTTATTTTTTAAATTGTGCAGTCTTTACTAAGCTCTTGATTGTAGAACACATTTACAGGTAAGTCTTCGATGCCAGAAAAGTTTTTTTTTTACCCATAAGGCCCGTTTTCACTAGTACACAAAATATACGTGTTATGTAAGCGATCGGCAGAGATATTTTTTACTTGGCGTTGTTTCACCAGATTCAATAACGACGGGCGCTTCCGGCGGGCGCAAGCGCCA